>NW_026531276.1:0-43263 GCF_020745825.1 Agelaius phoeniceus | reverse complement strand
CCTCTCCAAACCAGCCTTTACCCAAGGACGTCAGCACAATATGCAAATAAAGAATGTTTATTGCTGTTATGTAAATTTATGCAGATAAACTCCATACCAAAGGTGCTTTCACCCAAGTATGACATCACCACAATATGGAAATGAGGAATGTTTATTGCCTTTATGCAAATTTATGAAAATCAACCCCATCCCAAAGCCACCCTCACTCAAGGATGATATCAACACCATATGCAAATGAGGAATGTTTATTGCCTTTATGCAAATTTATTCAAATGAGCATCAGCACCACCCTCTTCCGCCTCCATTTAAGGGCCTAAAGGCGCCGTGGCCTCAACCAATCAGAGCCAGGCTGTGCTAATTTATGCAAATCCATGAAAAAGAAGCAAAGGCGGAAGAATTTGGCATGCAAATTTATGCTAATGAGCCGCGCTCCTCCTTCCACTGCTCAGGGGTCAGCGTTCGCTGCTCCAGGGCGTGGATCCGACTCAGCTCCTCCTTTAGCGCATCGTTAACGAGCCTGTGAGTTAATTAGCCGCTAATTAACACCATTATTGAGTTAACAAACCTCTCATTAACACCCTGATTAATCCCCCTCGCTTAATTCATTAATTGATCCATTAATTAATGAATCCATCCATTAAAACCCCTGATTAATCCATAATGATTATATAATTAATCTATAATTAATCCATCCATTAAAACCCCTCATTAACCCTCACATGTAATTAATCCATTAATTAAAATCCCTCAGTATGCCCCTAATTGCTTTAAGCCCCGCCCACCTTTTCAAGGCACACCCCTCTAAACCCCACCCCTTTCCCCATAAATCCCAATTAAACCCCTGCCCGTTTAAGCCCCACCCCTTTCCATAAGCCCCACCCCTTTCCCATTTAAATACCATTTAAGCCCCACCCATTTCCCCATTCCAATGATATTTAAGCCCCGCCCCTTCCCAATTTTAACCTCATTTAAGCCCCACCCCTTTCCCCTTCAACCCGTTTAAGCCCCGCCCCTTTCCTCATTCAAACCCCACTTAAGCCCCACCCACTTCCCCTATTTCAACCCATTTAAGCCCCACCCCTTTCTATTCAAATACTCTTTAAGCCCCACCCATTTCCCCATTAACCCCATTTAAGCCCCACCCCTTCCCGATTTAAACCCCATTTAAGCCCCGCCTCTTTCCTCATTCCAACGCCACTTAAGCCCCACCCACTTCCGCTATTTAACCCCATTTAAGCCCCGCCCCTTTACCATTTCAAACTTATTTAGGCCCCACCCATTTCCTCTTTTAACCCAATTCATGCCCCGCCCCTTCCCATTAAATCCTATTTAAGCCCCACCCATTTCCCCTTTAACCCAATTCAAGCCCCGCCCCTTTCACTTTAACTCCCATTTCAGCCCCACCCATTTCTCATTTCAAACCCATTTAAGCCCCGCCCCTTCTCCATTAAATCCTATTTAAGCCACACCCAATTCCCATTTAAACCCCATTTAAGCCCCGCCCCGTTCCCATTTAAACCAATTTAAGCCCCGCCCCTTTCCTCATTCCAACCCCATTTAAGTCCCACCCACTTCCCATTTCAACCCCATTTAAGCCCCGCCCCTTTCCCATTAAATCCCATTTAAGCCTCACCCATCTCCCATTTAGGCTCCACCCCTTTCCCCATCAAAACCCTTTAATCAAAGCTCCTCCCCTTTAGGCTCCGCCCCCCTTTAGACCCCGCCCCCACCGGTGCCTCTGGAGGGTCTTGAGGCCGCGGAAAATTCCGGAAACGACGAAAACGCGGAAGCTGCCCTGGCACAGCTCGGGGGAGTCCTGCACCTCCTGCAATTAATTAGCGCTAATTAATGCTAATTAGCATTCCTGAACCTCCTCCTCCGCCCCGTGAATAATAATTAGGGGATTAAGTAATAATTAGGTGTTGTTGTCTGGTAATTAATGGCTCATCAATGATAATTATAACACATTAAATTATAATTATTTGGTAATTAGAAGCAATTGATTGATAATTAGCATTAATTACCACCCATTACCTCTTATTACACTTAAAGCTTTAATTAATAAATTTAATTACCACCCTCAACAACTCATTAATACCAATTAAGTACTAATTATCGCTTATTAAGGGTTAATTAGCAGTTATTAGCAACTAATTAGGAGCATTTTGACATTAATTAAAACTAATTAAATCCATTAGGCTTCTATTACATCTTCAATCTAGTAATTAATCTAAAATGTCAGTAATTAGAGATAAAATTACACCCCAACCACTAATTACCATTAATTCCCTGCTAATTAACACCTATTACATGCTAATTAGTAGTTGTTAACAACTAATTGGCACCAATTCATCACTAATTAACCCCCATTAGTCCCTAATTACAACTATAATATTATTAGTAATTATAATTGCGTCCCCCAATTACTAATTACCAACAATTATTAACCAATTGAAATCTGAAAAACACTAACAGCAATTAATCACTAAAAAAAGCAATTAGCCGCTAATTAACAACCCTTAGGCTCTAATTATAACGACTTAATCACTAATTACCAAGTCTTAATTATTAATTAGGATCAATTAGCCACTAATTGCTTTCCCAAACTACTAATTAACCACCATTACCTACTAATTAACAGAGAAAAGGCGTTAATAAGGAGCTAATTAGGCAGTAATTAAGTCACTTCTGGGGTTAATAAAAACCGTAATTAACACTAATTCATTAATGCTAATGAAGCACTAGCCCTCACAACTGCTGTTAATTAAGCCCCTATTTAACGCCTCCACCTCTTAATTAACCCCGCCTAGCACTAATCAACCCGTCCCACTCCTCATTAATACCCTAATTAGCCTAATTAACTCTAATGAACCCCTCCCCCTCCGAATTACCGCCCCCCAACGGCTAATTAACCGCCATCCTGGAAAAAAACCGCCCTCCCAAACCTAATGAACACGCAGTCGGCGCTAATTAGCGCTTAATTAATTGATTAGCGAATTAATTACCACGTGTTCGGCCTGGAGCCGCTCCTGGAGCCGCAGCCGCAGCTCCTCGGCTGTGGGAGGCTCCATTACCGCTTCCGCCTGCGTCACTTCCGCTTGGCGCGGGGCCTTGTGGGTATTAAGGCGGAAGCAGAAGAAATGCATTGTGGGTAACGAGGCAAAAGTGAACGATTTACAGAGGATTGTGGGTAACGAGGCAAAGATGGGGTTCTTTGCGCAAGGGTTTGTGGGTAACGAGGCGAAGTTAAGCGCTACCATAACCTGAGGGCCCAGTGTGCGACCATAACGGAAAAATGACATCACTAAAGGCACCAGTGACACCAGTAAGGACCAGTTCGGGATGGGAACGGACCAGTAAAAACCAGCATGGGACCGGTAAAGGAAAAATGACGCCATTAAAGGCACCAGTGACAGCAGTAAAAGGTGGAGCGGGCCAAAATTCATGCCAGTAAAAGGGATCGCGGTGCATTGTGGGTACCGAGGCAGAAAACCCGCCACTTTACCGAGGCGGAATTCACCCGCAGTTTTATCCCGCAATGCATTGTGGGTACCGAGGCAAAACTGCCGCCATTTATACCGAGGCAAAATTACCGGAAGTTCCTCCTCGCGGACCGCAATGCATTGTGGATAACGAGGCATATTCGCCGCCATTTCTACCGTGGCAAAAACCTCCACAGGTATTCCTTTTGCGCATTGCATTGCTGGTACCGTGGCAAAATGGCCGCCATTTTTTCAGAGGCAAAAACCCGGACCCGCCTTTTATGCGCAATGGATTCTGGGTACCGAAGCACACATTCTCCCTCTTCCAAAGCGGAAAACCGAGCATTAAAAAAAAAAACTCTATTTTTTTTCTACCTACTCCTCCTCCTCCTCCTCCTTTTTCTCTTTAAAGCACTTTGCCGATATTTTTAACGAGGCGAGCCTTCGGAAGCTCCCCTCACGCGCCGCAATGCGTTGTGGTTACCGAGGCAAAATCGCCGCCATCTTTACCGAGGCAAAACTCTCAAGGGCCTCCATTTTAGCAATGCATTGTGGGTACCGAGGCACAAATTCTTCCTCTCACCGATAAATCAGAGCATTAAACGACAATTTTCTCTTCTTCTTCCTCCTCCTCCTTCTTCTCCTCCTCCTCTTTCTCTTTAATGCATTTTGCCGCCATTTTAACCGAGGCAAAGCATACAGGAAGTTTAGACCTTCGCGGTGCATTGTGGGTACCGAGGCATAAATTCTCCCCTTACCGAGGCGGAAGTTGATTCATGTAACCGGAAGTGCCCGCGGTGCATTGTGGGCCAGCGATGGCGGCGATGAGGGCCGTGTATTTGCTTCGCTCCGCCGCTCCCCGGGGCCGGTGCCGGGGCCGAACCTACGTTGGGTTCACGGTGGATCCGCGGCGGCGGCTCCGGCAGCACAACGGGGGCAGGAAAAGAGGGGGAGCCCGAAAGACGAGCGGGAGAGGGCCCTGGTGGGGGAGCCCGAGGAGTTTTGGGGGGTTAATGGGGATTAAATGGGAATTTAGGGTGATTTAGAGGGGATTTGGGGGGTGTTTAATGGGATAAAAATGGGATTTAGGCGTTTCAGGGGGGATTTTTGGGGGGTTAAAGAGGATTTAGGAGGGTTGTAAGGTGGATTTGGGGGAATCTGAGGGGGATTTGGGGGGCTTTAAAGGGGATTTGGGGGTGGTTTGGAAGATTTAAGGGGATTTGGGAGATTTAAGGGGGATTTGGGAGGCTTTAAGATGGATTTGGGGGGGTTTTGGGGGTTTACGGGGAATTTAAAGGGATTGAAGAGGAATTTTGGGGGTGTTTAAGGGGCATTTGGGGGGTTTAAGGGGATTTAGGGGAGATTTTAGGAGGATTTTAGGGGGTTCTAGGGGGATTTGGGGGGCCTTAAGTGGTTTTGGGAGGGATTTGTGGGTGTTTAAAGGGGTTAAAGGTGGATTTTCAGAAGGTTTAAGGGGGAATTTTAAGGAATTTTGGGGGGATTTTGGGGTTAAAGGAAGATTTGGGGGAGTTAAAATGGATTTTGGGGAGGATTTTGTGGGATTTAAGTGGGATTTGGGGGGATTCAAGGGATAATTGGGAGAGTTAAAGGGGGATTTGGAGAATTTGAAATTAAATTTAAATAATCCTAATGATTAAAATTAAATTTAGAAATTAATTTTCTTGGTTATTTTTTAAATTTTCAATGAATTTTCAGCCAATTTAACCCATTTTTCTCCAACTAAAGGGAAATGGAACTTTTCGTCCACGGCTTCCCCTCCGACGTCGCCGCCCTCAGGGTGAGCCACGCCCCCTTTTAAGCCCCGCCCACCTCATTAAAATGCATCAAATCCTTCCTCCTTTAGTTTAAGCTCCTCCCACATTCTAGACACACCTGTCTAAGCCCCGCCCACCTTACTTGGCCAAATTAAAACCATCTCATTAATTAAATTTAAGCCCTCCCACCTTTAAAACACCACTCATTTAAGCCCCGCCCACTTTCCCCAAGCACGTATAAACTGCTCCATCTGGAACTTAAGCCCCTCCCACTTTCTAGTCCCCATCCATTTAAGCTCCACCCACCTCGTAATAATGCAAATTAATTCAATTTGCCTTTAATTTAAGCCCCTCCCACCTCTTAAACCTCACCCATTGAAGCCCCGCCCACTTCTTTCAAGCTATTGAAATAAAATTTCTTTTAATTTAAGCCCCTCCTACTTTAAAAAATCCCTTAAGCTCCACCCACTTAAGCCACACCCCTTAAACCTCCTTTACACCCACTTCTATTGAAGCCCCGCCCACCAAATTAAACCCATCCCCCTTTTAAGCCCCACCCACTTCATATTGACAAATTTCCCATGGCCACACCCACTTTAAGCCCCGCCCACAGGAACTGCTTTAGGCTCCACCCATTTAACCCCGACCCCCATTTTAGCCACTCCCAACTCATTAAACTCTGCCCCTTTAAGCCCCGCCCACCTTATTAATTTAAACAAAACTCCTCCCCTTTTATTTAAATCACACCCACTTAAGCCCCGCCCTTTTTTTTTCAGTTCGAGTGGGCGTGGCAACACCCAAACTCCTCCCGATGCCTCTTGGCCCCGCCCCACTCGCCGCCCCCGGGAGCAGCCAATCAGCTTCGCCCTCCGCCTCTTGCCCCGCCTCCTTTTGGCCCCGCCCTGGTCCCGCCTCCCGCTGAGAATCCGTTGGCTCCGCCCACCTCGTCCCGCCCTAGAGTTGGCTCCGCCCCCTCACGTAGTGGAGGAGGAAGGGGTGGGGCTGCCACGCCTTAAAAGGAAAAAGGGGCGGAGTCAAGAAGTGGAGTTGGAGAATATGGGGTGTGGCTTGTGTAGGGAGGTAAGGGGCGGGGCTTAAAGGGGTGGGGCTTAAGATTAATTACTTTTTTGGGCGGGGCCAAAGATGAGTGGGGATTAAAAAGGTAGGAGTTTTGAGAGGTTTAATGAGGTGGGGTGGGGCTTAAAGGGGTGTGGCTACATTAAGCAAATTAAAGAGGCGGGACACAAATGGATACTTAGAAGTGGGAGGGGCTTAATGTGGGTGTGGCTTATTGTGAACAGTCTAAAGTGGGCGGGGTTTAAAAATGGGTGTGGCTTAACAATAAAAATAAAAGTGGGAGTAGCCTAAAGCTGGATATGGTAAAAGGGGGTGGAGCTTAAAATGGCAGGGTTAAAAGGGTGGGGTTTAAGGTATTTAAATTTTAGGCGTGGCCTAAAAGGGGCATGGCCTTCAGAGGTACAAAAATTAAAATTTGGGGAATTTTTGGGCTTAAAAATGTAAAAATATGCAAATTTTTCATTGTGGGCGTGGCCTGAGAGGTAGTGGGCGGGATTTGATTCCTGTATTACTAGTTTTACTTTTAAATCAATGTAATCTTTTTAAAAATGCTAATTTATGCAAATTTTTGCCTTTTAAGCAGAAATGTCAGGGTTTTTTACATTTCCACGCCCCTTTTAGGGACCAGGCCACGCCCCTTTTGCGCTGTCCCCGCCCCCATTGCAAGATGGCCGCCCATCCCTTGTGCCTGGCCCGGCTCTTCCTGGCCCCGGAGCCGCTGCAGCTGCTGCCAGTTGGGGGCGCCTGTCCCAGGTAATAAAAAAAGGGGGCGGGGCTTGGGCTTGGGGGCAGGGCTTATTTTTGAAAGTTTTTTACCTAATAAGGAAACATTTCAAAATGGCTGCTAAGGGGTAGAGCTTGGTTTTTAGGAGTTTTTACCTTATAAGGTATGGTTCAAAATGGCTTCCAGGGGGGCGGGGCTTGTTTAAAAGGATGGTTTTGGTTATAATGTTCCAAGATGGCTGCAAGGGGGCGTGGCTTAATTTTTAGGGATTTTTACCTTATATAGGAAGGTTCCAAGATGGCTGCCAGGGGGCGGGGCTCTTTTTCTAAGCTGTATTTTTCTTATAAGGAATGGTTCCAAGATGGCTGCCATGGGGTGGGGTTTATTTCTAAGCTGTTTTTCCTTATAAGGAAAGGATTCAAGATGGCTGCCAGGGGGCGGAGCTTATTTTCAAGGAAGTTTTAGGTTATCAGGTTCCAAGATGGCTGCCAGGGGGCGGGGCTTGATTTTTAGTGATTTTTACCTTAAATGGGAAGGTTCCAAGATGGCTGCCAGGGGGTGGGGTTTGTTTCTAAGCTATTTTTCCTTATAAGGAAAAATTCCAAGATGGCTGCCAGGGGGCGGGGTTTATTTCTAAAACCATATTTCCTTATAAGGAAATTATTCAAATGTTTGTTTTTAAAACCTTTTTTCCTTAAAGGAAGAAATTTCAAGATGGCTGCCAGGGGGGCGGGGTTTGTTTCTATGGGAGATTTTCCTTATAAGGAAAAGTGCAAAGATGGCTGCCAGTGGGAGGAGTCTGTTGCTAGGGGGAGGAGCTTGTTTATATTTTTCCTTAAAAGGAAAGGCTCCAAAATGGCTGCCAGGGGGAGGAGCCTGTTGTTAGGGGGCGGGGCTTGTTGCTAAGGGCTCCTTACACCATAAGTCTGTGAGTGGTTGCTAAGGGGCGGGGCTTGTTGTCAAATCTCCTTTTCCTTATAAGGAAAGGCTTCAAAATGGCGAAAAGGGGGCGGAGCTTGTTGCTAGGCAGTAAAAGGGGCGGAGCCTGTTGCTAGGGGAGCATTTTCCTTATAAGGTAATGTTAAAGTGGTTATTAAGGGGCGGGGCTTGTTGAGCTGGAAGGATTTTCCTTATAAGGTAATGTGATGTGGGCGGGGCTTGTCTAAAGGGGGCGTGTCCTCACTCTGACCCCACCCCCAGGTGCCACACCCACCTCCTGTGGGGAGATCTGATTCGTCGCTGCCGTGGAGAGGCGGAGCCTGAAGAAGAGTGGGCGGAGCCTGATGACATCATCATCCCAAGCTCTGCCCCCACGTGAAGCCACGCCCACAATGGGTTTTTAACATTTTAAATGTATTTATTTGTAATTAACTTATTTTTATAATAAAATTCGATTATAAATTTATTTTTTATTTAATAGGGTGTGGCTTTGTTAGGCCACACCCCTATGATGTCATTTCCTGTTGCAATTCCCCCTTTTGGCCGCCGTTTTTGTAATCAAATTCCCATTTTTTACCCTTTTTTGCCTGTTTTTACATCAATTTCTTTTTTTGGGGGGTCCTTCAAACCCTCCCAAAAATTTTAAGATTTTTTCCCCAAATTTTGGGATATTTTCCCCCCATTTTCACCAGAAAAATCCCACATTTCCACCCCAAAATTCCCAATTATTGTCCTTTAAAAAAACCAAAATTTCCCCAAAAATATTTTAAATTTGCCAAAAAAAATTTGCCTTTTTTCCACCCAAAAAATCCCAAATTTTCCCCATAAAAATCCCATTTTTTCCCCATAAAATACAAAATATCCCTTCCTAAAAACAATCATTTTCACCCATGAAAATCCCAAATTTTCCGCAGAAAAATCCCAACTTTTTCTCTATGAAAACCCCATTTTTCCTTCTAAAATACCTAATTTACCCCAAAAAATTCCAATTTCCCCCCCAAAAATTCTCATTTTTTACTCATAAAAATCCCGAAAAAAACCCGTTTTTTTTCCCGATTAAAATCCTAATTTTTACCCCAAAAAAATCTCAAATTTTTCCTCAAAAATTTCCATTTTTCCCCCCCAAAAATCCCAATATTCCAGGATAAAATCTTTATTTTTTCCCCAAAAAAATCCCAAATTTCCCCCCATAAAAATCCCAATTTCCCCACTAAAAATCCCATTTATTGCCCTAAAAAAATCCCAGTTTTTCCCCACAAAACCCCCATTTTCCCTCATTAAAAAAATCATTTTTTTTTCAATTCTCCCCCATTAAATCCCATTTTTCCCCCCCAAAAATCCCATTTTCCCCTCCCCCCCTATTTCCAGGCCACTCTTTCTGAATTTTGGGTCGTTTTTTCCCAAATTTTGGGTCGTTTTTCCCCAAATTTCACTTTTTTTTGGTCTCTTTGCAGGCCACCACGTAGCGCTGGGCCACGTTCAGGGGTGGGGAGTAACCGTCGGCGTAGGAGGTGTCCTCGAAAAGCACCGAATAATCATCCTGGGGCTGGGAAATTTGGGAAAAAATTCAAAATTTTTGGGAAAAAAGAATTAGAAACAAGCCACGCCTACAAATTATCCCCTTATATGGTAACTGGGCCATAGCAACAAGCCACGCCCCTTAGCAACCCCCTCATAAGGCATTACCTCATTAATTTCCTTATATGGCAATGCCACCCTAGCAACAAGCCACGCCCCTTAGCAACCCCTCAGAAGCCATTACCTCAGTAATTTCCTTATATGGCAACACCACCCTAGCAACAAGCCATGCCCCTTAGAACCCCTCAGAAAGCATTACCTAAACATTTACCATATATGGCAACCCTTCCCTAGCAACAAGCCCCGCCCCTTAGCAACCCAGCTCCCACAGGGCCCCCTTGTGGCCGCCTCCATTTTTAACCAAAAATCCTCATTTTTGAGGGGATTTTTGGGGCGATTTCGGCCGATTTTGGGTCAGACTCACGCGCTGGGGCGGGGCGTGATGAGGGCAACATAGATGGCAATGTCTCTCCTTAGCAACAAGCCACGCCCCCTAACAACCACCAATTATGGCAATGCCTTGCCTAAGCAACAAGCCCCGCCCCTTAACCCCTCATAAAGCAATGCTGTGGCGGTTTCCTTATATGGAAACGTCACCCTAGCAACAAGCCCCGCCCCTTAGCAACCCCTCAGAAGGCATTACCTCAGCACTTTCCTTATATGGCAATATCACCCTAGCAACAAGCCCCGCCCCTTAGCAACCCAGCTCCCACAGGGCCCCCTTGTGGCCGCCTCCATTTTTAACCAAAAATCCTCATTTTTGAGGGGATTTTTGGGGCGATTTCGGCCGATTTTGGGTCAGACTCACGCGCTGGGGCGGGGCGTGGATGAGGGCAACATAGATGGCAATGTCTCTCCTTAGCAACAAGCCACGCCCCCTAACAACCACCAATTATGGCAATGCCTTGCCTAAGCAACAAGCCCCGCCCCTTAACCCCTCATAAAGCAATGCTGTGGCGGTTTCCTTATATGGAAACGTCACCCTAGCAACAAGCCCCGCCCCTTAGCAACCCCTCAGAAGGCATTACCTCAGCACTTTCCTTATATGGCAATATCACCCTAGCAACAAGCCCCGCCCCTTAGCAACCCAGCTCCCACAGGGCCCCCTTGTGGCCGCCTCCATTTTTAACCAAAAATCCTCATTTTGGAGGGGATTTTTGGGGCGATTTCGGCCGATTTTGGGTCAGACTCACACGCTGGGGCGGGGCGTGGATGAGGGCAACATAGATGGCAATGTCTCTCCGTAGCAACAAGCCACGCCCCCTAACAACCACCAATTATGGCAATGCCTTGCCTAAGCAACAAGCCCCGCCCCTTAACCCCTCATAAAGCAATGCTGTGGTATTTTCCTTATATGGAAACGGCACCCTGGCAACAAGCCCCGCCCCTTAGCAACCCCTCAGAAAGCATTACCTCAGAATTTCCTTATATGGCAATGCCACCCTAGCAACAAGCCACGCCCCTTAGCAACCCCTCAGAAGGCACTACCTCAGCACTTTCCTTATATGGCAACACCTCCCTAGCAACAAGCCACACCCCTTAGCAACCCCTCAGAAGGCACTACCTCAGCAATTTCCTTATATGGCAATACCACCCTAGCAACAAGCCCCGCCCCTTAGCAACCCAGCTCCCACAGGGCCCTCTTGAGGCCGCCTCCATTTTTAACCAAAAATCCTCATTTTTGAGGGGATTTTTGGGGCGATTTCGGCCGATTTTGGGTCAGACTCACGGGCTGGGGCAGGGTGTTGATGAGGGCAACATAGATGGCAATGTCTCTCCTTAGCAACAAGCCACGCCCCCTAACAACTTAATATGGCAATGCCTTGCCTAAGCAACAAGCCCCGCCCTTTAACCCCTCATAAAGCAATGCATTGGCGTTTTCCTTATATGGAAACGCCACCCTTGCAACAAGCCACGCCCCTTAGCAACCCCTCAGAAGGCATTACCTCAACATTTTCCTTATATGGCGATACCACCCTAGCAACAAGCCACACCCCTTAGCAATAACTCTCCTTAGCAATAAGCCACGCCCCTTAGCAACCCCTCAGAAGGCATTACCTCAACAATTTCCTTATATGGCAATACCACACTAGCAACAAGCCACACCCCTTAGCAACCCCTCAGAACGCATTACCTCAACAATTTCCTTATATGGCAATACCACCCTAGCAACAAGCCACGGCCCTTAGCAACCCCTCAGAAGGCAGTACCTCAGCACTTTCCTTATATGGCAACACCACCCTAGCAACAAGCCACGCCCCTTAGCAACCCCTCAGAAGGCTTTACCTCACCATTTTCCTTATATGGCAATACCACCCTAGCAACAAGCCCCGCCCCTTAGCAACCCAGCTCCCACAGGGCCCCCTTGAGGCCGCCTCCATTTTTAAGCAAAAATCCTCATTTTGGAGGGGATTTTTGGGGCGATTTCGGCCGATTTTGGGTCAGACTCACGCGCTGGGGCGGGGCGTGGATCAGGGCCCGGTAGAAGCAGGTGGTTTGGGGGTACAGGGCCAGCACCAGCTGATCCTTGTGGAACAGAGCCTCAGGATCCGTCTCGGGGTTGGTTTTCCATTGGGGCAGGGGGATGATGCGGCGGCGGCTCAGGGTGTGGCGCCTTTTTGGGGAGAAAAAAGAGGATTTTGGGGAAAATGGGAAAATTTGGGGGGAAAATAGGGGGAAAAATGGGATTTATATGGGGGGAAAGTTGGGGAGGAAATGGGGTTTGTATAGGGGAAAATTGGGAGGTTTTGGAAGGAAAAATGGGATTTTCCATTGGGAAAAAAATAGAATTATTTGGGGAAAAAATGGGGAAAAAAGGGAATTTTAGGGGGAAAATTAGGGGAAATTTGGGGGAATTTTGGGATTTTTATGGGAGAAAATTTGGGATTTTTGTGGGAAAGATTTGGGGTTTTTATGGGAGAACATGTGGGATTTTAAGGGTAAATTGAGATTTTTATTGGGGAAAAATGGGGATTTTTATGGGAGAAAAATTGGGATTTTTATGGGAGAAAATTTGGGACTTTTGTGGGAAAAAATTTGGAATTTTAGGGGTGAATTGAGATTTTTATTGGGGAAAAATAGGGATTTTTTTGGGAGAAAACTTGGGGATAAAATGGGATTTTTTGGGGGGAAAAGTTGGGAATGTTTGAAAGAAAAAATGGGAAAAAAATGGGAATTTTAGGTGGAAAAAATGGGATTTTTAGGGGAAATTTTGGGTGAAAATGTGGGATTTTTATGGGAGAAAATTTGGGATTTTTATTGGAGAAAATTTGGGATTTTAAGAGGGTTAAGAGGGATTTTTATGGGAGAAAATTTTGGGTTTTTTATGAGAAAATTTGGGATTTTTATGGGAGAAATTTAGGAGTAAATTGAGATTTTATTGGGGAAAAAAAGGGGTTTTTTTTGAGAAAATTTGGGATTTTTGTGGGAAAGATTTGGGGTTTTTATGGGAGAAAATGTGGGATTTTAAGGGTAAATTGAGATTTTTATTGGGGAAAAATGGGGATTTTTATGGAGAAAATTTGGGATTTTGGAGGGAGGAAATTTTGATTTTTTGCAGAAAAAAATTGTAATTTTTATGGGGAAAAAAATGGGGAAAATTTTGGGTTTTATTGGGAAAAATTTGGGGTTTTTTTGAGGTTTTTTTGAGGGGATTTTGGGGCATTTAACCCAAATTTGGGGATTTTTTTCCTCACTCACTCTTTGCCTTCCTCATCGATGTCATCGACTTCGTACCTGAAGGGAAAAAACCAAAAATCCCAACTCAGAACAAAAAAACTGAGGCCAAAAAAGGGAAAATTTTACCTCAAAAATTGGAATTTTTACCTCAGAAATTGGAATTTTTACCTCAAAAATTGGATATTTCAGCCCAAAAATTGGAATTTTACCTCAGAAGTTGGAATTTTTACCTCAAAAATTGGAATTTTACCACAAAAATTGGAAGTTTTACCTCAAAAATTGGAATTTTACCCCCAAATTGGAATTTTTACCTCAAAACTTTGAATTTTTACCTCAGAAATTGGAATTTTCAGCCCAAAAATTGGAATTTTTCCTCAAAAATTGGATTTTTTACCTCAAAAATTGGAATTTTCAGCCCAAAAATTGGAGTTTTACCCCAAAAAAGTGGAATTTTACCTCAAAAATTGGAATTTTTTACCCCAAAATTGGAATTTTAACCTCAGAAGTTTGAATTTTTACCCCAAAAATTGGAATTTTCAGCCCAAAAATGAGAATTTTACCTGAAAAATTGGAATTTTTACCTTAAAAATCGGAATTTTTACCTCAAAAATTTGAATTTTCAGCCCAAAAAATTTGAATTTTCAGCCCAAACATTGGCATTTTACCTCAAAATTTGGAATTTTTACCTCATAAATTTGAATTTTACCCCAAAAATTGGAATTTTCATCCCAAAAATTGGAATTTTTTACCTCAAAACTTGGAATTTTTACCTCAAAAAATTGGAATTTAAACCTCAAAAATTGGAATTTTCAGCCCAAAGAAGCCAATCTTGAGGAAAACCAAGTCAATTTTGAGGCAAAACCTCGATTTTTGAGGCAAATAAAGTGACTTTTAAGCCCAAAAATGTGAATTTTGACCAGAAAAAGTCAATTTTGAGGCAAATAAAGCAAATTTTGACCAAAAAAAAAATCAATTTTTTAACCAAATAAAGAGAATTTCGCCCAGAAAAAATTTCAACTTCGGGCTGAAAATTTGGATTTTTTGGGGCGGAGAAAAGGGAAATTTTGATGGTGAAAAATGTGAATTTTTAGCAATAAAAGTGAATTTTCAGCCCAAAAAAGGGAATTTTAGCCAAAAAAGTCAATTTTGACCAAAATAATTCAATTTTTAACCAAATAAAGTGAATTTTGGCCAGAAAAAGTCAATTTTGAGCCAAATAAAGCAAATTTTAATAAAAAAAAATTTGATTTTTAACGAAATAAGGTGAATTTTGGCCTGAAAATTTTGAATTTTGGGCTGAAAATTTGAATTTTCGGGGCACAAAAAACTCAATTTTAAACATCAAAAATTCCCATTTTTTTGGCCAAACCCCCCAGATTTCGAGGTCCAGGACTGGAATTTTGGGCTGCAAAAGGGAATTTTGGGTTAAAAAAAGGAGATTTTGGGGTTTTTCACTCACTTGTTGGCAGCGTGGCTGTAGCTGACGACCTCGGCCAGGATCCACTGCTCGTCCCCCTCCAGCGCCTTCACCCTGGCGGCCACTTTGTCCCCAGGCTTGGCCACGTAATCCCCGGCGGCCGGGACCCGCCCCGCACAGGGGAGGGGGTCTGGGAGCAGAAAAAGGCAGCAGGGATTTGGTAAATGCCAAAAATTCCCAGGGTTTTAGCCCAAAATTCAGCCCAAAAATTGTGGGAATTGGGTGGAAAAATGTGGGGTGGGTTTGGGGAGGTTTTGGCAAAGTTGTATTAAATTGCTCATAAAAAATTCCTAAAAATTTCAGTTTTTTTTTCTCCTGGAAATTCCCCAAAATTGCATCAAATTCCCCATAAAATTCTCAAAATTTTCCCAAAAATTTTCCCATAAAAATTCCCCAAAATTCCCCAAAATTTCCCCAAAAAATTCCAGAAAATTGCCCCAAAATCACAGTTTTTTTTCTCCTGAAAATACCCCAAAATTCCCCATAAAAATTCCCTCACATTCCACAAAAATCCCATTTTTTTCTCCCCAAAATTCCCTCAAATTCCCTAAAAATTCCAATTTTTTTCTCCTCAAAATTCCCCAAAATTGCATCAAATTCCCGAAAAATTTCAATTTTTTTTGTTCTGAAAGTTCTCCAAAATTCCCCAAAAATTCCAATTTTTTTTTTCTCCTGGAAATTCCCCAAAATTCCCCACAAAAATCCTAAAAATTCCCCAAAAAATCCCAATTTTTTTCTCCTGAAAATTCCCCAAAATTGCCTCAAATTCCCCATAAAAATTCTCAAAAATTCCTAAAAATTCAAAACTTTTTTTCTCCTGAAAGTCCCCCAAATTCCCAATAAAGTTTCTCAAAATTTCCCCATAAAAAGTCCCAAAAATTCCCCAAAAATCCAATTTTTTTTTTTCTCTTGAAAGGCCCCAAAATTCCCTCAAATTCCCCATAAAAATTCCCCAAACTCCCAACTTTTTTTTCTCCTGAAAATTCCCCAAAATTGCCTCAAATTCCCTATAAACATTCCCCAAGAATCCCAATTTTTTTTTTCTCCTGAAAGTCCCCCAAAATTGCCTCAAATTCCCCATAAAAATTCCCAAAAATTCAATTTTTTTTCTCCTGAAAATGCCCTAAATTGCCTCAAATTCCCCATAAAAATTCCCCAAAAAATCCCAATTTTTTTCTCCCCAAAATTCCCCAAAAATCCCAATTTTTTCTCCCCAAAATTCCCCAGAAAATCCCAATTTTTTTGCTCCTGAAAATTCCCCAAAATTCCCATAAAACTTCTCAAAATTTTACCAAAAATTTCCCATTAAAAGTCCCCAAAAATTCCCCATAAAAAAATCCTAGAAATTCCACAAAAATCCCAATATTTTTTCTCCTGAAGGTTCCCCAAATTCCCCCAAAATTCCCCATAAAAATTCCCAAAAATTTCAATTTTTTTTCTCCTGGAAATTCCCCAAAACGGCATCAAACTCCTGAAAAATTTTGATTTTTTTTTGTTCTGAAAGTTCCCCCAAAATTGCCTCAAATTTTTCATAAAAATTTCCCAAAAATTCCACAAAAATCCCATTTTTTTTCTCCTGAAAATTCCCCAAAATTCCCCCAAATTCCCCATAAAAATTCCCCAAAAATCCCAATTTTTTTTCTCCCCAAAATTCCCCAAAAATCTCAATTTTTTCTCCCCAAAATTCCCCAAAAATCCCAATTTTTTTGCTCCTGAAAATTCCCCCAAAAATTCCCATAAAACTTCTCAAAATTTTACCAAAAATTTCCCATAAAAAGTCAACCAAAATTTCCCCAAAATTCCAGAAAATTCCCCAAAAATCCCAATTTTTTTTTCTCCTGAAAATTCCCCAAAATTCCCTCAAATTCCTCATAAGATTCTCAAGATTTTCCCAAAGATTTCCCATAAAAAGTCCCCAAAAATTCCCCATAAAACTTCCTAAATTTCCCCCAAAAATCCCAACTTTTTTTCTCCTGAAAATTCCCCAAAATTCCCCATAAAAATTCTCAAAAATTCCACAAAAATCCAATTTTTTTTCTCCTGAAGGTTCCCCAAAATTGCCTCAAATTCCCCATAAAACTTCTCAAAATTTTGTCATAAAAAGTCCCCCAAAATTCCCCTCAAATTCCCCCCAAAATTCCTAAAAATTCAATTTTTTTCCTCCTCAAAATTCCCACAATTGCATCAAATTCCCGAAAAATTTTAATTTTTTTGTTCTGAAAGTCCCCCCAAAATTTCCTCAAATTCCCCATAAAAATTCCTAAAAATCCCAATTTTTTTTTCGCTTGAAAGTTCCCCAAAATTCCCCCAAAATTCCCCATACAAATTCCTAATATTTCCCCAAAAATCCCAATTTTTTTCTTCCCTCAAATTCCCAAGAAATTCCAATTTTTTTTCTCCCTGGAAATTCCCCAAAATTGCATCAAATTCCCCATAAAAATTCCCAAAAATTTCAATTTTTTTTCTCCTGAAAATACCCCAAAATTCCCTATAAAAATTCCAGAAAATTGCCCCAAAATCGCAGTTTTTTTCTCCTGAAAATTCCCCAAAATTGCATCAAATTCCCCATAAAAATTCCCCATAAATTCAGTTTTTTTTTCTCCTGAAAATTCCCCAAAATTTCCCCATAAAAATTCTCAAAAATTCCCCCAAAAATCCCAATGTTTTTCTCCTGAAAATTCCTAAAATTGCCTTCAAATTCCCCATAAAATTTCTCAAAAATTTCCCAAAAAAGTCCCCCCAAAATTGTAGAAAAGTTGCAGGGAATTGGGTGGGAAACGCGGGGTTTGATGGGGGAGGTTTTGGCAAAATTGCATCAAATTTCCTAAAAATTTTGATTTTTTTTGTTCTGAAAGTTCCCCAAAATGGCCCTCAAATTCCCCATAAAAATTCCCAAAAATTCAATTTTTTTTCTCCTGAAAATTCCCCAAAATTCCCCCAAATTCCCCATAAAAATTCCCCAAAAATCCCAATTTTTTTCTCCCCAAAATTCCCCAAAAATCCCAATTTTTTCTCCCCAAAATTCCCCAAAAATCCCAATTTTTTTCTCCCCAAAATTCCCAAAAACTCCCTCAAATTCCCCATAAAACTTCTCAAAACTTTCCCAAAAATTTCCCATAAAAATTCCCTATTAAAATTCCTAAAAATTCCCCAAAAATTCCATTTTTCTTCCTCCTGAAAATTCCCCAAAATTCCCCATACAAATTCCCTCAAATTCCCCCAAAATTCCAATTGTTTTCTCCTGAAAATTCCCCATAATTCCCCTCAAATTTCCCAAAAATTCAAATTTTTTATTCTCCTGAAAATTCCCCACAATTCCCTCAAATTCCCCATAAAAATTCCCAAAAAATTCAATTTTTTTTTCTCCTGGAAATTCCCCAAAATTCCTCAAATTCCCCATAAAAATTCCCAAAAATTCAATTTTTTTTTCTCCTGAAAAATACCCCAAAATTCCCCATAAAAAATTCCTAAAAATTCAATTTTTTTCTCCTGAAAATTCCCCATAATTCCCTCAAATTTCCGAAAAAATTCAAATTTTTTATTCTCCTGAAAATTCCCCATAATTCCCTCAAATTTCCCAGAAAATTCAAATTTTTTATTCTCCTGAAAATACCCCAAAATTCCCTACAAAAATTCCAGAAAATTGCCCCAAAATCGCAGGTTTTTTCTCCTGAAAATTCCCCAAAATTGCATCAAATTCCCCATAAAAATTCCTAAAAATTCAATTTTTTTTCTCCTGAAAATTCCCCAAAATTGCATCAAATTCCCCATAAAAATTCCTAAAAATTCAATTTTTTTTCTCCTGGAAATTCCCCCAAAATTGCATCAAATTCCCCATAAAAATTCCCAAGAATTTCAATTTTTTTTCTCCTGAAAGTACCCCTAAACGGCATCAAATTCCTGAAAAAATTTGATTTTTTTTGTCCTGAAAGTTCCCCAAAATTCCCTCAAATTCCCTATAAACATTCCCCAAAAATCCCATATTTTTTTCTCCTAAAAGTCCCCCAAAATTCCCTCAAATTCCCCCATAAAACTTCTCAAAAATTTCCCATAAAAAGTCAAACCAAAATTTCCCCAAAATTCCAGAAAATTCCCCAAAAATCCCAATTTTTTTTCTCCTGAAAATTCCCCAAATTCCCCCCAAAATTCCCCATAAAAATTCCCTCAAATTCCACAAAAATCCCATTTTTTTCTCTCCCAAAATTCCCTCAAATTTTCCCATAAAAATTCCCCAAAATTCCCAAATATTTTCTCCTAAAAGTCCCCCCAAAATTCCCTCAAATTCCCCATACAAATTCCTAATATTTCCCCAAAAATCCCAATTTTTTTTCTTCCTCAAATTCCCAAAAAATTCCAATTTTTTTTTCTCCTGAAAATGCCCCAAAATTGCCTCAAATTCCCCATAAAAAATTCCCCATAAATTCAGGGTTTTTTTCCTCTGGAAATTCCCCAAAATTGCATCAAATTCCCCATAAAAATTCCTAAAAATTCAGGTTCTTTTTCTCCTGGAAATTCCCCAAAAATTGCATCAAATTCCCCAAAAATTCAAATTTTTTTTCTCCTGAAGGTTCCCCAAATTCCCTCAAATTCCCCCCAAAAAATCCTAAAAATTCCAGTTTTTTTTTCTCTTGAAAGTCCCCAAAATTCCCTCAAATTGCCCATTAAAAAATCCTAAAATTGCCCCAAAAATCCCCATTTTTTTTCTCCCCAAAATTCCCCATACAAACTCCCCCAAAATTCCCTATGAAAATTCCCTCAAATTCCCCAAAATTCCAATCTTTTTCTCCTGAAAGTTCCCCAAAAATTCCATTTTTTTTCACCTGAAAATACCTCAAAATTCCCCATAAAAATTCCCTCAAATTCCTCATAAAAATTCCTAAAAATTCCAATTTTTTTTCTCCTCAAAATTCCCCAAAATTCCCTCAAATTCCCCATAAAAATCCTAAAAAATCCCCAAAAATTCCATTTTTTTTCTCTCCTGAAAGTTCCCCAAATTACCCTTAAAATTTCTCAAAATTTTTCCCATAAAAAGTCCCCAAAAATTCCCCCAAAAATCCCGATTTTTTTCTCCTGAAAATTCCCAAAATTCCCCCAAAATTCCCCATAAAAATTCCCAAAAATTTCAAATTTTTTTCTCCTGAAAATACCCCAAAATTGCATCACATTCCTGAAAAATTTCGATTTTTTTTTGTTCTGAAAGTTCCCCCAAAATTGCCTCAAATTCCCCATAAAAATTCCTAAAATTCCCTAAAAATCCCAATATTTTTTCTCTTGAAAATTCCCCAAAATTCCCCAAATTCCCCATAAAAATTCCCCAAAAATCCCAATTTTTTTCTCCCCAAAATTCCCCAAAAATCCCAATTTTTTTCTCCTGAAAATTCCCCCAAAATTCCCATAAAACTTCTCAAAATTTTACCAAAAATTTCCCATAAAAAGTCCCCAAAAATTCCCCATAAAAATTCTCAAAAATTCCAATTTTTTTCTCATGAAAATTCCCCAAAACTCCCTCAAATTCCCCATAAAATTCTCAAAATTTTCCCAAAAATTTCCCATAAAAAGTCAACCAAAATTTCCCATAAAATTCCCTCAAATTCCACAAAAATCCCAATTTTTTTCTCCCCAAAAATTCCCCATAAAAATTCTCAAAAATTCCCCAAAAATCCCATTTTTTTTCTCCTCAAATTTCCACAAAATTGCCTCAAATTCCCCATAAAACCTCTCAACATTTTCTCATAAAAATTCCCCAAAATTCCCCCAAATTTTCCAACATATTTCCAAAAATATCCCAAAGTGTTCCCAAAAATTCCCCATAAAAATTCCCAAAAAATCCCCAACATTTCCCATAAAAATTCCCCTCAAAAATTCCCCAAAACTCTCAAAATTTTCCCAAAAATCCCCACTTTTCCTCCCAAATCCCTCTTTACCTTCCCAAATCCCTCATTATCCCCCAAAATTCCCTTTTTTTCCCCAATTTTTCCCCAAATTTTCCCAATTTTTTCCCATTTTGTCCTCATTTTTCCCCACATTTCCCAACCCACAGCACCACCATCCTCAGCACTCCTCCAATCCCCTTTTATCCCCCCCCAAATCTCCATTTTTTTAGCAAAAATTCTCCCTTTTTTCCCCCAAATATCCCACTTTTCCTCCCAAATTCCCACTTTACCCCTCCCAAATCCCTCATTATCCCCCAAATTTCCCCTTTTTTTTCCCAATTTTCCCAATTTTTTCCCCATTTTTTCCTCCCTTTTCCTCACATTTCCCAACCCACAGCACCACCCTCCTCAGCACCCTCCAATCCCCTTTTTATCCCCCCCCAAATCTCCATTTTTTAGCAAAATTCTCCCTTTTTTCCCCCAAATTCCACTTTAACTCCTCCCAAATCCCTCATTATCCCCCAAATTTCCCTTTTTTTTCCCAATTTTTCCCCATTTTTTCCCCACATTTCCTAACCCACAGCACCACCATCCTCAGCACCCTCCAATCCCCTTTTATCCCCCCAAATCTCCATTTTTTTAGCAAAATTCTCCCTTTTTTCCCCCAAATTCCCACATTTCCCCCCCCCAAATCCCTCTTTACCTTCCCAAATCCCTCATTTTTTCCCCAAATTTCCCTTTTTTTTTCCCAATTTTTTCCCCATTTTTCCTCACTTTTCTCCAGACTTCCCCACCCCAGCACCACCATCCTCAGCACCCTCAAATCCCCTTTTATCCCCCCAAATCTCCATTTTTTTAGCAAATTTCTCCCTTTTTCCCCCCCAAATTCCCACTTCTTTTCCCCCCCAAATCCCTCTTTACATTCCCAAATCTTTCATTATCCCCCAAATTTCCTTTTTTTTTTTTCCCAATTTTTCCACTTTTCCCCCCAAATCCCTCTTTACATTCCCAAATCTTTCATTATCCCCCAAATTTCCTTTTTTTTTTTCCCAATTTTTCCCCATTTTTCCTCCCTTTTCTCCAGACTTCCCAATCCACAGCACCACCATCCTCAGCACCCTCCAATCCCCTTTTATCCCCCCCAAATCTCCATTTTTTTAGCAAATTTCTCCCACTTTTCCCCCCAAATCCTCTTTACCTTCCCAAATCCCTCATTATCCCCCAAAATTCCCTTTTTTTTTCCCAATTTTCCCCCAAATTTTCCCAATTTTTTCCCATTTTTCCTCACTTTTCTCCAGGCTTCCCAACCCACAGCACCACCATCCTCAGCACCCTCCAATCCCCTTTTATCCCCCCAAATCTCCATTTTTTTAGCAAAATTCTCCCTTTTTTCCCCAAAATTCCCTCTTTACCTTCCCAAATCCCTCATTATTCCCCAAATTTCCCCTTTTTTTCCCAATTTTTCCCCATTTTTCCCCACTTTTCTCCAGGCTTCCTGATCCACAGCACCACCATCCTCAGCACCATCAAATCCCCTTTTATCCCCCCCAAATCTCCATTTTTTAAGCAAATTTCTCCCCTTTTCCCCCAAATTCCCACTTTTCCTCCCAAATTCCCACTTTACCCTCCCAAATCCCTCATTATTCCCCAAATTTCCCTTTTTTTCCCATTTTTTCCCCATTTTTCCCCACATTTCCCAACCCACAGCACCACCATCCTCAGCACCCTCCAATCCCCTTTTATCCCCCCCAAATCTCCATTTTTTTAGCAAATTTCTCCCTTTTTTCCCCCAAATTCCCACTTTACCCTCCAAAAACCCTCATTATCCCCCAAATTTCCTTTTTTTTCCCCAATTTTTCCCCATTTTTCCTCCCTTTTCTCCAGACTTCCCAATCCACAGCACCACCATCCTCAGCACCCTCCAATCCCCTTTTATCCCCCCCAAATCTCCATTTTTTTAGCAAATTTCTCCCACTTTTCCCCCCAAATCCCTCTTTACCTTCCAAATCCCTCATTATCCCCCAAAATTCCCTTTTTTTTTCCCAATTTTCCCCCAAATTTTCCCAATTTTTCCCCATTTTTCCTCACTTTTCTCCAGGCTTCCCGACCCACAGCACCACCATCCTCAGCACCCTCCAATCCCCTTTTATCCCCTCCAAATCTCCATTTTTTAACAAAATTCTCCCTTTTTTCCCCCAAATTCCCACTTTTCCTCCCAAATTCCCACTTACCCTCCCAAATCCCTCATTATCCCCCAAATTTCCTTTTTTTCCCCAATTTTCCCTAATTTTTCCCCATTTTTCCTCACTTTTTCTCCAGGCTTCCCCACCCACAGCACCACCATCCTCAGCACCCTCCAATCCCCTTTTATCCCCCCCAAATCTCCATTTTTTTAGCAAAATTCTCCCTTTTTCCCCCAAATTCCCACTTTACCCTCCCAAATCCCTCATTATCCCCAAAATTCCCTTTTTTTCCCAATTTTTCCCCATTTTTCCTCACTTTTCTCCGGGTTTCCCGATCCACAGTGGCAGCGTCATGGCCGACTGCTGCAGCAGCGTCATCAGCACCCCCCTCCTCATCGTCTTCCTTGGCGGCTCCGCCTCGCTGTAAATCCCGGCGATTTTTGCCGCTGGAATTATAAAAATTTTTTAAAAACCCAAATTCTTTAAAAATTTGAGGGATTTGGGTGGAATTTTAAGGGATTTGAAAGGGTTTGAGGCGTTTCCCGCCTTTTTTTCCGGCCGTGAGGGGAGCGGCGGCGCGGCGCCCCCTGGCGGCCGTACCAATGCGGCGCTCCTCGAGCAGGGATTTGATCTCGGCGATTTTATCCAGAGCTCTCCGGAGAACGCTGAAAAATGAGGGGAAAAAAAGTAAAACTTTGGAATAAAAGTGGAGTTTGGAAGGTGGGAAGGGAAAAGGGAGGGATTTTGGGGGGAAAAATGGGGTTTTTGGGGAAAAAGGGAGGAGGAGGGCGGGGGGAAATGGGGGGTTTAGGGAAAATTGGGAGGGAATTGTGAGGGAAAATCTGAGGGGGAAAAGGAAAATTAGAGGGGAAACAGCAGAAATCTGAGGGGGAAAAGGGGAAGTCTGAGGGAGAAAAGTGGGAATTTAAAGGAATAAAGTGGGAATTTAAAGGAATAAAGTGGGAATTTGATAGGAAAAGTGGGAATCTGAGGGAGAAAAGGGGAAATTAGCAGGGAAACAACAGAAATCTGAGGGGAAAAAGGGGAAATCTGAGGGGGGAAAAGTGGGAATTTAAAGGAATAAAGTGGGAATTTGTAGGGAAAAGTGGGAATCCGAGGGGAAAAGCAAGAATCTGAGGGAAAAAAGTAGAAATTAGCAGGGAAACAGAGGAAATCTGAGGAGGGAAAGGGGAAATCTGAGGGGGAAAAGTCAGAATCTGAGGGGGAAGAAATGGGAATTTGATAGGAAAAGTGGGAATCTGAAGGGGAAAAGTGGGAATTTAAAGGGATAAAGTGGGAATCTGAGGGATAAAAGGGGAAATTAGCAGGGAAACAACAGAAATCTGAGGGGAAAAAGGGGAAATCTGAGGGAGAAAAGTGGGAATTTAAAGGAATAAAGTGGGAATTTGTAGGGAAAAGTGGGAATCTGAGGGGAAAAAGTGGGAATCTGAGAGAAAAAATGGAAATTTGAGGGGGAAAAAGTGGGAATTTAAAGGAATAAAGTGGGAATTTGAAGGGGAAAGTGGAAATCCGAGGGGAAAAGCAGAAATCTGAGGGAAAATAGGGGAAATCTGAGGGAAAAAAGTAGAAATTAGCAGGGAAACAGAAGAAATCTGAGGGGGGAAAAGGGGAAATGTGAGGGGGAAAAGTGGGAATGTGAAGGGATAAGGTGGGAATTTGAGAGAAAAAGCAAAAATTGGAGGTGGAAAAAAAATCTGAGGGCAAAAAGTCAGAATTTGAGGGGGGGGAAAATGGGAATTTGATGGGAAAAGTGGGAATCTGAGGGGAAAAAGTGGGAATTTGAAGGAATAAAGTGGGAATTTGAAGGGAAAAGTGGAAATCTGAGGGGAAAAAGTGGGAATCTGAGAGAAAAAATGGAAATTTGAGGGGGAAAAGTGGGAATTTAAAGGAATAAAGTGGGAATTTGAAGGGAAAAGTGGGAATCTGAGAGGGAAAAAACAGAAATCTGAGGGAAAAAGTAGAAATTAGAAGGGAAAGAGCAGAAATCTGAGGGGAAAAAAGGGGAAATCTGAGGGGGGAAAAGTGGGAATTTAAAGGAATAAAGTGGGAATTTGAAGGGAAAAGTGGGAATCCGAGGGGAAAAGCAGAAATCTGAGGGAAAAAAGTAGAAATTAGCAGGGAAACAGAAGAAATCTGAGGGGAAAAAAGGGGAAATCTGAGGGCAAAAAGTCAGAATCTGAGGGGGGAAATGGGAATTTGATAGGAAAAGTGGGAATCTGAGGGGGGAAAAGTGGGAATTTAAAGGAATAAAGTGGGAATTTGAAGGGAAAAGTGGAAATCTGAGGGGAAAAAGTGGGAATCTGAGGGAAAAAAATGTAAATTTGAGGGACAAATGTGGAAATTTGAAGGAATAAAGTGGGAATTTGAAGGGAAAAGTGGGAATCTGAGAGGGAAAAACAGAAATCTGAGGGAAAAAGTAGAAATTAGAAGGGAAACAGCAGAAATCTGAGGGGAAAAAGGGGAAATCTGAAGGGAAAAGTGGAATTTAAAGGAATAAAGTGGGAATTTGTAGGGAAAAGTGGGAATCCGAGGGGAAAAGCAGAAATCTGAGGGGAAAAAGTAGAAATTAGCAGGGAAACAGAAGAAATCTGAGGGGAAAAAGGGGAAATCTGAGGGGGAAAAGTGGGAATTTGAAGGGATAAGGTGGGAATTTGAGAGAAAAAGCAAAAATTGGAGGTGGAAAAAAATTCTGAGGGCAAAAAGTCAGAATCTGAGGGGGGAAAATTGGGAATTTGATGGGAAAAGTGGGAATCTGAGAGAAAAAATGGAAATTTGAGGGGGAAAAGTGGGAATTTGAAGGAATAAAGGAGGAATTTGAAGGGAAAAGTGGGAATTGGAAGGGAAAAGCAGAAATCTGAGGGAAAATAGGGGAAATCTGAGGGAAAAAGTAGAAATTAGCAGGGAAACAGAAGAAATCTGAGGGGAAAAAGGGGAAATCTGAGGGCAGAAAGTCAGAATCTGAGGGGGGAAATGGGAATTTGTTAGGAAAAGTGGGAATCTGAGGGGGAAAAGTGGGAATTTGATGGGAAAAGTGGGAATCTGAGGGATAAAAGGGGAAATTAGCAGGGAAACAACAGAAATCTGAGGGGAAAAAGGGGAAATCTGAGGGAGAAAAGTGGGAATTTAAAGGAATAAAGTGGGAATTTGAAGGGGAAAGCGGAAATCTGAGGGGAAAAGCAGAAATCTGAGTTAAAATAGGGGAAATCTGAGGGAAAAAAGTAGAAATTAGCAGGGAAACAGAAGAAATCTGAGGGGGAAAAGGGGAAATGTGAGGGGGAAAAGTGGGAATGTGAAGGGATAAGGTGGGAATTTGAGAGAAAAAGCAAAAATTGGAGGTGAAAAAAAATCTGAGGGCAAAAAGTCAGAATCTGAGGCGGAAAATGGGAATTTGATAGGAAAAGTGGGAATCTGAGGGGGAAAAGTGGGAATTTAAAGGAATAAAGTGGGAATTTGAAGGGAAAAGTGGAAATCTGAGGGACAAATGTGGGAATTTGAAGGAATAAAATGGAATTTGAAGGGAAAAGTGGGAATTTGAAGGGAAAAGTGGAAATCTGAGGGAAAAGTGGAATCTTAAAGGAAAAAGAGGAAATTGAGAAGAAAATATGAAAATCTGAGGGAGAAAAGTGGGAATTTGAAGGGAAAAAGCAGAAATAGGAAGTGAAAAATATCTGTGAGCAAAAGGTGAGAAATGTGAGGGAAAAAAGTGGGAATCTGAGGGGGGAAAAGTAGAAATTTGAAGGGAAAATCACAAATCTGAGGGGGATAAGCAGAAATCTGAGGGGAAAAAAGAGGAAATCTGAGGGGAAAAAGAGGAAATCTGAGGGGAAAAATGGGAATTTTGAGGAAAAAAAGTTGGAATTTGAAGGGATAAAGTGGAAATCTGAAGGGATAAAGTAGAAATTGGAGGTTTTTTGGGTTTAAAAATGGGAATTCTGGACTCACTTGCACTCGGCCTCAGCATCTGCCTTGGCTGTGGTGTAGAGCCCTCGGAGCTTGGTGCGGTAATAGGGGGAAACTGAAGAGGATTTTGGGGGTCAAAATGCCCAAAAAAACCCCAAATCCCCCCCAAAATTCCCTCTAAATCCCAGAATTTGTTACTTTTGTTCTCTGTCTGCATCCGCTCGTGAGTTTTCTGGATGTTCACCAGGTTGTGCTCGCTGCGGGAGCGTTCCTCCTGAGGGAAAAATGGGGAAAAAAATGGAGAAAATTGGAGAAAAAGGGGAGAAATGAGGAAAAAAGAGGAGAAATTGGGGAAAAAAGGGGGAAAATTGGGGAAAAAAGGGGGAAAATTGGGGAAAAAAATGGAAAAAATAGGGAAAAAATAGGGAAAAATCAGGGGAAAAAGGAGAGGAAAAGGGGCGAAAATGAGGAAAAAAGGAGGAAAAAAAGGATGTTTGGGTTAATAAAGGGGGATTTATGAGGGAAAGATTGGGAAATTTGGGGGTTGGAGTTAATAAATTTAGATTTATGAGGGAAAAAATAGGGATTTTGAGGGGTGAGAATTAATAAGGAAAAGGTTTTGAGGGAAAAGTGATGGATTTGGGGGTTGGAGTTAATAAAGGGGGATTTGTGAGGGAAAAAATGGGGGAGTTTGGAGGGTGGAGTTTATAAATGGAGATTTTTGAGGGGAAAATGTGGGGTTTTTAAGGGTTGAAGTTAATAAAGAGAAATTTTGAGGGAAAAAAACTGAGAAAAATTGGGGATTTTAGGAAAAAAAAAAAAGGATTTGGAGGTGGGAATGTGGAATTTGAGTCAATTAAGAGAGATTTGGATAGAAGCAGGTGATTTGGGGGCAAAAATGTTTCAAATTTTGATAGTAAAATTTGTGAATTTGGTATAAAATGGGCCATTTTGCAATAGCAATGGGCAGTTTTTATGGTAAAATAGGTGATTTTAGGTCTAGATATGCTCGATTTTTGGGCAAAACGAATGCTTTAGGGCTAAAAACTGGTGGTTTTGTGAGGTTTGTGAGGGGGAAACGGGGGATTTGTGAGGGGAAAATGCAAATTTGCGAGGGGAAAATGCAAATCTGTGAGGGGAAAATGCAAATTTGTGGGGAGATATGAAGGAGAAACACGGAGGTCCGTGAGGGGAAAGAGGTGATTTTGGGGTGAAATGGGTTGATTTTGGAGGTCCGTGAGGGAAAAAGAGGCGATTTTGGGGTGAAATGGGTGATTTTGGAGGTCCGTGAGGGGAAACGGGAGGGAAATAACGGGACCGGTGAGGAGAAATCGGAGAAAAGTGCAGCAAACGGGGATCGGGGATGGAAAACGGGGGATCCTAAGGAGGAAAGAGAAATCCTTCAAGAAAATTGGAAGCTCCTAAAAGAAATTCCGGTACCTGCGTCTGTTTAATGAGCTGGTGCAGCTCCCCCAGCAGCTCCGCGATGCGGGAATCGGCCGAGACCAGCGCCATGACGGGAGAATGGAACGGGGATGGGAGGGGCAAAATGGCGGCGGCTCCTGAGGGAGGGGCGGGAGGGAGGGGGGGGCGGGACAAAATGGCGGCACCGCCTCAGAGCGGGCACAAACCACGCCCATATAACACCATATATGGTTAAAGACACGCCTATTTTTCTTATATGGCATAAAGCCTCCCACTATATTATTATTTACGCTGCGCTTAAATCACGCCCACAATATTCCTTATATGGATACGCTCGTGAAAAAGCCACGCCATCATCTCCTACTATGGATTTTCCTCGCTTAAAGCCACGCCCACAAATTTCCAAATATGGATTTGCTTTGGAAAAGTCACGTGCTCGCGGTGTCACTATGACCGGCTCCCAACATGGCGGACGAGGAACCGCTGCTGCCGCCGGGTGAGAGGCAAAAACGGGGAACAAAAGTGGGATAAAAACCGGGAATTGGGGAAAAAAACCTGGAATTAAAACCGGGATAAGGAGCCGGGAATGGAGTCGGGAAGGGGAACAGGGAGCGGGGAAGGGGGCCGTAAAACGGGCCGGGGGACATAAAACCGACCCCAAAATCTGCCAAATTTCCCCCAAAATCCCTTCAAAACTTCTCCTCTCCCCCTCAGACGAAGACTCCGCCTCTCCCCCGCCTCCCCCTCCCCCTCCGGCCTCCTCCTGGCGAATCGGAGCCGCTTTTTGGTGAGTGCCCCGCCCCCATTTTAAACCACGCCCCCAAGCCCCTACCGACTTCAACCCCCCAAAATTTCCCGCCAAAACCTCACCTTTTCACCCCTCCCCTCCCCCAAAACCACGCCCCTTTCAGGCGTCCCACACCCAGGTGTGACCACGCCCACTCGCGTGGCCACGCCCCTCTAAGCCCCGCCCTCCACAGGATTTTGGGCCTCTGTAACAACCTCCCCTATGTGGTGATGCTCAGCGCCGCCCGCGACCTGCTGGAGCCCCGCCCCGTGAGTGGCCACGCCCATTTTTGGGGCCACACCCTGTTTTGTAGTAGCCACGCCCCTTTTTGAAAGGCCACGCCTCTTTTTCTGATTGGATGTTGGGGGATTTTTCCCGGGTTTTTTTAGGGGAAGAGCGGCGGAATCGGAGCCGGCACGACTGCGATCCTGTGGGGACTGGGGTGGGTGGGGCTTAAAGGGGGCGGGGCTTAACTGGGTGGGGACTAAATGGGTGGGAATTAACTGGGAAAGGGTTTAAAGGGGTGGGGCTTAAATGGGAGTGGCTTGAAGGGGTGGGGCTTGAATGGGAGTGGCCTTGATGGGTGGGGCTTAAGTGGGCGGAGATTATTGGGGTGGAGTTAAATGGGCGGGGCTTAAAGGTTGGGGTAAAGGGGTGGGGCTTAAATGGGTAGAGCTAAAAGGGGCAGGGTTTAAATGGGAGGGGCTTAAATTTTTGGAGGTTTAGGGGTGGGGCTTAAGTGGGGTGGGGCTTAAATGGGTGGGGCTTCAAGAGTAGGGATTTAATAGGAGGGACTTGAAGGGGTGGGGCTTAAAGGGGTGGGGTTTTAAACGGGAGGGGCTTAAATGGGAGGAGCTTAAAGGGGCAGGGTTTAAATGGGAGGGGCTTAAATTATTGGAGGCTTAAGGGTGGGGCTTAAGTGGGTGGGGCTTAAGTGGGTGTGGCTTCCAGAGTAGGGATTAAATAGGAGGGAATTGAATGGGTGGGGCTTAAATAGGAAAGGTTTCAAGGGGAGGGGCTTAAATGGGCGGGGCTTAAATGGGAGCAATTGAAAGGGATGCGGATTAAAGGGCGGGCTTAAGGGGTGGGAATTAAGTGGGAGGGGCTTGAAGGGGTGGGGCTTAAATGGAGGAGGGGCTTAAATGGGAGGGGCTGAAAGGGGCAGGGTTTAAGTGGGTGGGGCTTAAATTTTTGGAGGTTTGAGGGGGTGGAGCTTAAAGGGGTGGGGTTAAAAATTTTGGGGGTTTGAGGGGGTGGAGTTTAAATGGGTGTGGCATAAAGGGGAGGGGCTTAAAGGGGCGTGGCTCCTCAGGCCGTCCTATTGGCCGATGTCGTCCCCCGCCCTGGTGGTGAAGCTGCTGCTGCCCCTGGTGGGGCCTTACCTGCCCGACAGGTAAAAAGGGGCGGGGCTTAAGGGGGCGGGGCTTAAAGGGGTGTGGCTTAAGGGGCGGGGCCTTAAAGGGGGGACTTAAAGGGGCGGGGCTTAAAGGGGATTGGGGAAAATTGGAAAATTTGGGGGGAAAATGGAAGGGGGTAAAAGAGAAAGGGCGGGGCTTAAAGGGGCGGGGCTAAAGGGGGCGGGGCTTAAAAGGGGATTGGGAAATTGGAAAATCTGAGGGGAAAATTGAAGGGGTAAAAGGGAAATTTTTTGAGAAAAAATGAAATTTTTGGGGGGAAAATAGGAAATTTATTTTTAATTAAGGGATTTTTGGGGAAAAAGGGAATTTTTTTGTGAAAATATTGGATTTTTTTGTGGAAATAAAGGAATTTTTTGGTGAAAATACTGGAATTTTTGGAGGAAAAAAGGAATTTTTTTTGAGAAAATATTGGAATTTTGGGGGAAAAAAGGGAATTTTTTTGAGAAAATATTGGATTTTTTTGGGGGGAAAAAAGGGAATTTTTCTGTGAGAATATTGGAATTTTTTTGGGGGAAAAAAAAGGGATTTTTTTTCAGATTTGGGGGAAGAAACTGGGTTTATTTTTAGGAATGGAATTTTGGGTTGAAAAAGGGCAATTTTGGTGGTTTTTGCCCGCAGGTTGCGCGTGGTGGGCGTGGCCCTGTGCCTGTGGGGCAGCGTCAGCGCCGTGGCCGCCGCCAAAGGGACCCTGAGCGGCCTCGGGGGTGAGAGGGGACACGGGGTCAATTGGGGTCAATTGGGGTCAATTGGGTCAATCGGGGTCAATTGGGGTCAATTGGGGTCACTCAGAGTCGTTTTGGGGCATCTTGGGAATTTTTTTGGATTTTTTAAGGAATTTTTTGGGATTTTTTGAGATTTTATTTGAGGTTTTTTTTAGGATTTTTTTTTTTAGATTTTTATGAGGTTTTTTGAGATTTTTTGAGACTTTTATGAGATTTTTTTGGGATTTTTTGTAAATTTTTTCGGGATTTTTTTGGGATTTTTAAAGGATTTTTTGGGGATTTTTGGAGATTTTTCCGTGATTTTTTGGAGATTTTTTGGGGACTTTTTGGAGATTTTTTGCGGATTTTTTTGAGGATTTTTTGAGGATTTTTTTGAGATTTTTATGAGGTTTTTTTAGGATTTTTTTGAGATTTTTTGAGGGTTTTTGGGGATTTTTGGAGATTTTTTTTGAGATTTTTTTGAGATTTTTTTTTGAAGTTTTGGGGAATTTTTTTGAGATTTTTTTGGATATTTTTTGAGATTTTTTTGAGACTTTTTGGGGATTTTTTTGGGATCTTTTTGACATTCTTTGGAGATTTTTATGAAATTTTTTTGGGGATTTTTATAAGATTTTTTGGGACTTTTTGAGATTTTTTTTTGGAGATTTTTTGGAGATTTTTTGGAGATTATTTTGATTTTTGGGGATTTTTTTGGTGATTTTGGGGTTGGGGTCACTCAGGTGTCACTTGTGGTCACTCGGGATCACTTGGGGTCAATTGGGGTCACTCAGAGTCGTTTTGGGGCATTTTGGGAATTTTTGGGATTTTTTAAGGATTTTTTGGGGGAATTTTTGGGGATTTTTTGAGATTTTATTGAGTTTTTTTTGAGATTTTTTTGAGGGTTTGTTTGAGGTTTTTTTGAGGTTTTTATGAGATTTTTTGGGGATTTTTTCTAGGTTTTTTGAGGGTTCTTTTGAGGTTTTTTGGGGGTTTTTTCGAGATTTTTTTTGAGGGTTTTTGGGGTTTTTGGGATTTTTTTTTAAGATTTTTTTGAGGTTTTTTGAGATTTTTTTGAGAAATTTTTGAGATTTTTTTGAGATTTTTTGAGGTTTTTTGGGTATTTTTTTGGAGATTTTTTGAGGTTTTTTGGGGATTTTTTCGAGATTTTTTTGAGGTTTTTTGGGGTTTTTGGGGATTTTTTGAGATTTTTTGAAGTTTTTTGGAGATTTTTTGGTAATTTTTGGGTTGGGGTCACTCAGGGGTCACTCAGGGGCACTTGGGGTCACTCAGAGTCGTTTTGGGGCATTTTTGGAATATTTGGGGATTTTTTTGAGATTTTTTGGGGGGTTTTATGAGATTTTTTGAGCATTTTTGGAGATACTTTGGGGATTTTTTTGAGATTTTTTTGAGGTTCTTGGAGATTTTTTTTGAGATTTTTTTGAGTTTTTTTTGAGATATTTTTGAGATTTTTTTGAGATTTTTTGAGTTTTTTTGGGGATTTTTCTGGAGATTCTTGGGAGATTTTTTGGGGATGTTTTTGAGATTTTTGGGGATTTTTTGGGGATTTTTTGAGGACTTTTTTGAGATTTCTTGGAGTTTTTTTGTGAATTTTTAAAGATTTTTTGGCATTTTGGGGGGGATTTTTTGAGGATTTTTTGGGGATTTTTTTGAGGTTTTTTTAGGACTTTTTTTAGATTTTTTTTGAGGTTTTTTTAGGATTTTTTTGAGATCTTTTTGACATTCTTTGGAGATTTTTATGAGTTTTTTGGGGATTTTTGGAGATATTTTTGAGATTTTTTTTGAGATTTTTTGGGGATTTTTTTGAGATTTTTTGAGGTATTTTGAGGATTTTTTTGAGGATTTTTTGAGAGTATTTGGGGATTTTTTTCAGATTTTTTGAGTGGTTTTTTTGATTTTTTTTAATTTTTGGGATTTGGGGTGATTTTTGGGGTTGGGGTCACTCAGGGGTCACTCGGGGTCACTCAGAGTCATTTTGGGATATTTCCGGAATATTTGGGGATTTTTTTTGAGATTTTTTTGGGGATTTTTGGAGATTTTTTTGGAGATTTTTTGGAGGTTTTTTTGAAATTTTTTGGGGATTTTTTGAGATGATTTTGAAATTTTTTGGAGATTTTTTTGAGATTTTTTGAGGATTTTTTTGAGATTTTTTTGAGATTTTTTGGAGTTTTTTTGGGGATTTTTTGAGGGTTTTTTTGAGATTTTTGGAGTTTTTTTGGGGGATTTTTTTGAGATTATTTTGGGATCTTTTTGACTTTTTTGGAGATTTTTTTTATTTTTTGGGGGGATTTTTTTGAGATTTTTTTGGGCATTTTTTGGGGGATTTTTGGGGGATTTTTTGGGGATTTTTGGGGTTGGGGTCACTCAGGGTCCCTCTTTGTCCCCCAGGTGTGGCTCTGGGCAGTGCGGGGGCGGGGCTTGGTGAGGTCACCTTCCTGACCTTGGCCTCCTCCTACCCCAGGTAAGGGGGGCGTGGCCTCACCTCAGCTGGGCGTGGCTACACCTCATGGCCACGCCCACCTGGGCCACGCCCCAAAATGGGGGGGAGGGACCAAAAAAATGCAAAAAAAAAAAGAGGCAGAATTGGCCAAATTTGGTTCAAATCGGCTCAAAATGGGAATGGGGTGGGGCCAAGTGGGCGTGGCTTGATTTTGGTGGGCGTGGCTTTAAAATGGGGTTAAAATTCCCTAGAATTGGTCCAAAATTATCAAAATTTGGGTCCAAATTGGCCAAATTTGGTCCAAATATTAAAAATTTGGGCGAGGGGTGCGGCCAAGTGGGCGGGGCTTGATGTGGGTGGGCGTGGCCACACACAATGTGGGCATAGCTTTAAAATCGGATAAAATTTTGTTTAAATCACCTGAATTTTGTCAAAATTGGCCAAATTTGGTCGAAAATCACCAAAAAAATGGATTGGGGGTGGAGCCTGGTGGGCGGGGCTTTCTCCGATGGGCGGTGGCCAGACAAAAAGTGGGCGGGGCTTTAAAATTGTGTAAAAATCCTTAAAAATTTGTTCCAAAATCACCAAAATTGGGTCCAAATTGGCCAAATTTGGTCAAAAGCTGCCAAAACCATAAGTGGGTGTGGCCAAGTGGGCGGGGCTTAAAGTGGGTGGGCGTTGTCAGGCAAAAAGTGGGCGGGGCTCAAAAATGCAGGTAAAAATTCATAAAATTGATCCAAAATTACCAAAATTTGGGGTCCAAATTGGCCAAATTTGTTTAAATTCAGCCAAAAAATGGGAGTGGGGGCAGGGCCAAGTGGGCGGGGACTTATGTGGATGGGCGGGGCCATATAAAATGTGGGCGGGGCTTTAAAATTGGGCGAAAATATTCAAAAATTGGGTCCAAAATCACCAAAATTGGGGCAAAATTGGCAAAATTTGGTCAAAATCAGCCAAAAATGGGAGTGGGGGCGGGACCAAGTGGGCGGGGACTTCATGTGGGTGGGCGTGGCCCCCAAAAGTGGGTGGGGCTTCTAAGTGGGGTGAAAATATTCAAAAATTGGGGTAAATCACCAAAATTGGGGCAAATTGGCCAAAAATGGGAGTGAGGTGGGGCCAAGTGGGCGGGAGCTTCATGTGGGTGGGCGTGGCCACACAAAAATTGGGTGAAGCTTTAAAATGGGGTGAAAATATTCAAAAATTGGGGCAAAATTGGCCAAATTTGGTTAAAATCAGCCAAAAAATGGGTGTGGGGCTAAGTGGGCGGGGCTTTATGGGGTGGGCGTGGCCAGCCTAAAAGTGGGTGGGGGCTTTAAAATTGGGTTGAAATTCTCCAGAATTGGGTCAAAAATCACCCAAATTTATTCAAAATCAGCCAGAATTGGATTGGGTTGGGGCCAAGTGGGTGGGGCTTCATGTGGGTGGGCGTGGCCATAGAAAAAGTGGGCGGGGCTTTAAATGGGCTTTAAATCCATCAAAATTTGGTCCAAAATCACCAAAATTGGCTCCAAATTGGTCAAAACCGTGAATTTCCGAAGTGGGCGTGGCCACTCTAACTGGCTCCTCCCCCAGCAGCTCCGGGCTCTCCCATTGGTCGTCGGGGACGGGCGCGGCCGGACTGGGCGGAGCTTTGGGGTTCTGGGGGCTGAGGGCGTGGCTGCCCCTCCCCCATTCGCTGCTGCCGTTCCTGGCCCTGCCCCCCCTGATGCTGCTCAGGTCAGACCCAAAATTCTCGTTTTTTAACCCAAAAATTTCACCTTTTTAACCTCAAAATTTCACCTTTTTTAACCCAAAAAATGCAACGTTTTAAGCCCAAAATTCTCTCTTTTTAACCCCAAAAATTTTACCTGAAATTCCCTTTTTTTAACCCAAAAATTTCACCTTTTTAATCCAAAATTCCTTTTTTTTTAACCCCCAAAAATTCAACTTTTTAACCCCAAAATTGCCTTTCTTACCCCAAAAGTTCAACTTTTTTAACCCCAAAAATTTCAACTTTTTAAATCCCAATATTCGTTTTTTAAACCCAAAAAATTCCCCTTTTTAAACCCAAAAAATTCCCCTTTTTAAACCCAAAAAAATTCAGCTTTTAAACCCCAAAACTTCAACTTTTTTAAACCCAAAATCCCTTTTTTTAACCCAAAAAAATTCAACTTCTTTAACCCAAAGTTCTCCTTTTTTAACCCAAAAAATTCCCTTTTTTAAACCCAGAAAATTCAATGTTTTAAACCTAAAATTCCCTTTTCTTAACCCCAAAAATTCAACTTTTTAATCCCAAAATTCCCTTTTTTTAAGCCAAAAAATTCAACTTTTTAAACCCAAAATTCTCCTTCTTTACCCCCAAAAATTCAACTTTTTAAACCCAAAATTCACCTTTTAAAACCTAAAATTCCCTGGTTTTAACCCAAAAAATTCCCCTTTTTAAACCCCAAAAATTCAACTTTTTAAACCCCAAAAATTCAACTTTTTATACCCAAATTCTCTTTTTATACCTTGAAATTTGAAACTTTTAGCTCAAAATTTGAATTTTTCACAGAAAATTTCATTCCCCAAATCCCCCAAGTTTTTCTCCCCAAATTCCCAATTTTTAAATAATTTCCCCAACTTTTTACACAAAAATTCCCAAATTTTACCCCAAATTTGTACTCCAAATTCCCAAAATTTTTATCCCAAATTTCCCTTTTTTTACTCCAAAAATTCCCATTTTTAACTGAAAAATTCCCAATTTTTTATCTGAATATTCCCAAATTTCAACATTTTACCCCAAAAATTGCAATTTTATTCCTAAATTTCCCAGATTTCAAACCCAAAAATCCCAAATTTTTAATTCCAAAACTTTCAATTTTTAACCCCAAATTCCCCAAATTTCAATTTTTCCCAACCCCTAAAGTGGGCGTGGCCTTCCTTGGTCCCTCCCCCTAATTTAAATAATTTTAATTTTTAATTTTTCTCTTTTTTTTCCTCTTTTTCTCCCCAGTTTTTTCTTCCTCCTGGGCCCGGCCCCTCCCCCCAGGCCGGCCCCGCCCCTTCCCCACCCCGACGAAGGGGGCGGGGCCAGAGAGGAGAAATGGGGCGTGGCCAAGGTGAGAAAGGGGCGGGGCTTCAACAGGTGGGGCTCAAAGGGGTGGGGCTTCAAGGGGAATTTTAGGGGCAAAAATTGGAATTTTAGGGGGAAATTTTGGGAAATTTTGGATGAAATTTGGAAAATTTTGGGGTGGAAAATTTGGGGGTTAAAATTTTGGGCACTTTGAGGGACAAAATTTTGCATTTTTATTAAAATTGGGAAATTTTGGTTCAAAAATTGGGGAATTTTTGGGTTAAAATTGGGAATTTGGGGATCAAGTTTGGGAATTTTGGGGTTTAAAATTTAAAAATTTTTGGGTTAAAATTTGGGAAATTTTGGGGGTAAAAAATTGGGAAATTTTGGGTTCAAAATTGGAATTTTTGTTGAAAATTTGTGAAATTTTTGGAGTTAAATTTTCAAAATTTAGGGTAAAAAATTGGAAAATTTCGGGTTCAAAAATCAAAATTTTGGGGTTAAAATTTGGGAATTTTTAGGTTTAATAATTGGGAGATTTTGGCTTAAAAATGGAGAATTTGGGGGTTAAAATTTGGGAGTTTTGTGGTGAAAATTTGAGAAATTTTGGAGGTAAAATTTCCAAATTTAGGGTAAAAAATGGGGGAAATTTTGGGGTTAAAATTTGGAAATTCTGGCTTAAAAATTGAGAATTTTGGGGTTAAAAATGGGAATTTTTGGGTAAAAATTGGGAAATTCTGGGGGAAATTTTGAATTTTTGAAGGGGCGGGGCTTAAGGGAGGAGGCGGGGCTTAAGGAAAAGGCGGGGCTTGGTACAAACCCCGCCCCTTCCCCAAATATGGAGAAGGCAGGAAAATGAGGGGGGGGGGGAATTGGGGGTGGGGTTTGGGGAGGGGGCGGGGCTTTGGGAGGTGAAGGGGCGTGGTCTGACGTAGCCCCGCCCCCTTCAGGCCGCTCTCCCGCCAGGGGGCGCCCCTGGGCATCGTTTACTTCGCCGAATACTTCGTTAACCAGGGGCTGGTGAGGGGGCGGGGCTAAAATGGGCTGGGGGAGGGGCGTAAACGGCGGGGGGAGGGGCTTAAAAGGGAGGGGAGGGGCTAAAAAATGGTGAATTTGGGGATGGGGAAGGGGCTCAAGATGGCGGATTTGAGGTTGGGGAGGGCTCAAAATGGCGGATTTGGGATGGGGAAGGGGCACAAAATGGCGGATTTGAGGTTGGGGAGGGGCTCAAGATGGCGGATTTGAGGTTGGGGGAGGGCTCAAGATGGCGGATTTGGGGGTGGGGAAGGGGCTTGAGGAAGGGGGAGGGGCCAAAAGGGGTGGGGGAGGGGTTTAAAAAGGGAAGGGGAGGGGCTGAAAATGGTGAATTTGGGATGGGGAGGGGCTCAAAATGGCGGATTTGAGGTGGGAAGGGCTCAAAATGGCGGATTTGAGGTTGGGAAGGGGCTCAAAATGGCGGATTTGGGTGGGGGGAGGAGCTTGAGGAAGGGGGAGGGGCCAAAAGGGGTGGGGGAGGGGTTTGAGGGATGGGGAGGGGGGCTTAAAAGGGAGGGGGAGGAGCTTAAAGTGGTGGGGGAGGGGCTTAAAATGGCGGATTTGGGGGTGTGGGAGGGACTCAAAATGGCGGATTTGGGGTGTGGGAGGGACTCAAAATGGCGGATTTGGAGGGGGGAAGGGGCTCAAAATGGCGGATTTAAGGTGGGGGAGGAGCTTCAAGAGATGTGGGAGGGGCTAAAATGGCAGGATTGAATTGGGGCGGGGCTAAAAGGCAGATCTGGGTTGGGGGAGGGGCCTAAAGATGGGGGCGGGGCTTAAAGAGGCAGGGGAGGGGCTCAAAATGATGAATTCAGAGGTAGGGGAGGGGCTTAAAATGGCAGATTTGAGGGATGGGAGGGGTCCAAGATGGCGGATTTGGGGAGGGGGGCGGGGCTTAAAGGGGAATGGGAGGGGCTTGAAGGGGTGGGGGAGGAGTTAAAATGGCGGCATTGTGATGTGGGCGGGGCTAAAATGGCGGAATTGTGATGTGGGCGGGGCTAAAATGGCGGATTTGAGGTAGGGAAGGGATCCAAGATGGCGGAATTGTGATGTGGGTGGGGCTAAAATGGCCGAATTGTGACGTGGGAGGGCTTAAAGGGATGTGGGAGGGGCTAAAATGGTGGAATTGTGATGTGGGCGGGGCTAAAATGGCGGAATTGTGGCGTGGGAGGGGCCTAAAGGGATATGGGAGGAGCTAAAGTCGTGGAATTGTGATGTGGGAGGGGCTTAAAGGGATGTGGGAGGGCTAAAATGGTGGAATTGTGATGTGGGCGGGGCTAAAATGGAATTTGTGGATGTGAGAGGAGATAAAATGGCAGAATTTTAATGGGGAGGGGCTAAAATGATGAAATTGTGGAAGGGGCGGGGCTAAAATGGTGGAATTGTGATGTGGGCGGGCTAAAATGGAATTTGTGGATGTTGGAGGAGATAAAATGGCAGAATTTTAATGGGGAGGGGCTAAAATGGCGGGATTGTGGAAGGGGCGGGGCTAAAATGGTGGAATTGTGATGTGGGCAGGGCTAAAATGGTTGAATTGTGATGTGGGAGGGGCTTAAAGGGATGTGGGAGGGGCTAAAATGGCAGAATTGTGATGTGGGCGGGGCTAAAATGGAATTTGTGGATGTGGGAGGAGCTCGGTGCGGTAGGGGCGGGGTCAGGGCTTGCTCAGCCCCGCCCCCAGCCCTGGCCCCTCCCCCCCCACAGATGGAGCTGCTCTACTTCCCCTCCTCGCCCCTCCCCCACAGCGCCCAGTACCGCACGTGAGTGACCCCGCCCCAAAATTGGCCGTTTTTACCCCAAAATTCTAAAATTTTAAGTCCCAAAATTCTCCATTTCCAAGCCCGAAATTTCCAATTTAAACCCCCAAAAGTCCCAGTTTTGACCCAAAAATTCCCAAATTTTAACCCCAAAATCCCCCAAATTTTATCGCCAAAATTCTTAATTTTAAACCCAAAACTCCCAAGTTTTAACTCAAAAATTCCCAAATTTCAATCCTGAAATTTCCAATTTAAGCCCCCAAAATCCCCAATTTTTAACCCAAACTCCCAAATTTTAACTCCAAAAATTCCCAAATTTCAACCCCAAAATCCCCAATTTTATAACCCAAAAGTTGCCAGTTTATAACCCCAAAATCCCCCAAATTTTATTGCCAAAATTCTTAATTTTTAGCCCAAAACTCCCAATTTAAACCCCCCAAAATTTGCAATTTTAACCCCAAAAATTCCAATTTAAACCTCCCAAAAGTCCCAATTATAACCCCAAAAAATCCCAAATTTCAAGCCCAAAATTTCCCAAATTTCAACCCAAAAAAAACCCTGTTTGTAAGCCCAAAACTCCCAAATTTTAATCCCCCAAATTCCAAATTTTTACCCGCAAAATCCTTAATTTTTAGCCCAAACCTCCCAAAATTTAACTCCAAAAATTCCCAAATTTCAACCCCAAAATCCCCAAATTTTATCCAAATTTTAATCCCAAAAATCCCCCAAATTTTATCGCCAAAATTCTTAATTTTCAGCCGAAAACTCCCACATTTTAACCCCAAAAATTCCCCATTTTAAATCCCCCAAATTCCAATTTTTTACCCCAAAAATCCCCGTGTTTGACCTCACGTTTAACCCTTCCCTTCCCCGTGTTTTTAACCCTTTCCTGCCCCACCTTTAACCCCAAAATTCCCAATTTTAAATCCCCCAAGTTCCCAATTTTTATCCTCAAAAATTCCCATTTTTTTACCCCCAAATCCCCCGTTTAACCCTTTCCTGCCCCGCGTTTAACCCCACCTTTAACCCTTTCCTGCCCTGTGTTAACCCCAAAATTCCCAATTTTTAACCCAAAAAACTCCCAACTTTTCAATCCCAAAAATTCCCGTGTTTAACCCTTTCCTGCCCCACGTTTAACCCCAAAATTCCCAATTTTAATCCCAAAATCTCTCAATTTTTAACCCCCAAATTCCCAATGTTTTACCCCAAAAATCCCGTGTTTAACCCCATCTTTAACCCTTTCCTGCCCCCGTTTAACCCCAAATTTCCCAATTTTAACCCAAAAAATTCCCAATTTTAAATCCCCCAAATATCCCCGTCTTTAACCCTTTCCTGCCCCACATTTAACCCCAAAATTCCCAATTTTACCCCAAAAATCCCCGTGTTTAACCCCAATTTTAACCCTTTCCTGCCCCATGTTTAACCCCGTGTTTTTAACCCTTTCCTGCCCTGTGTTTAACCCCACATTTAACCCGTTCCTGACCCAACTTTAACCCCTTCCTGCCCTGTGTTTAACCCTTTCCTGTCCTGTGTTTAACCCCATGTTTAACCCCACATTTAACCCGTTCCTGACCCACATTTAACCCCTTCCTGCCCCGTGTTTAACCCTTTCATAACCTGTGTTTAACCCCTTTCTGACCCGTGTTTTTAACCCTTTCCTGCCCTGTATTTAACCACAACCTTTAACCCCTTCCTGCCCCGTGTTTAACCCTGTGTTTAACCCTTTCCTGCCCCACCTTTAACCCTTTCATTCCCCATGTTTTTAACCCCATGTTTAACCCTTTCCTGCCCCCCCCCCGTGTGTTTAACCCCTTCCTGCCCGCAGCTGCAGCTGCTGTACCAGGCGGCGTCTTCGTCTCGCGCTCGTCCCTGCGCTGCCTCCGCCTGCGGCGCCTCTGGGGGCTGGCGCTGGCACAGGTGGGACCCACAGAGACCCCAAATCTGCCCCACAGATCCTAAAAGTGCCCCATAGATCCCAATCCTGCCCCATAGATCATAGTCTGACCCCATAGATCCCAAATCTGCCCCATAGATCATCCCTGACCCCATAGATCCCTCTGGGGGCTGGCGCTGGCACAGGTGGGACCCACAGAGCCCAAATCTGCCCCACAGACCCTAAAACTGACCCACAGAGCCCAAATCTGCCCCAGAGACCCCCAAATGTGCCCCATAGATCATCCTTGACCCCATAGATCCCAAATCTGCCCCATAGATCCCAATATTGCCCTATAGATCATCCCTGACCCCATAGATCCCAAATCTGCCCCATAGATCCCTCAGGGGCTCGGGGCTGGCGCTGGCACAGGTGGGACCCACAGAGCCCAAATCTTCCCCATAGATCCCAAATCTGCCCCATAGATCCCAAATCTGCCCTATAGATCGTCCCTGACCCCATAGATCCCAAATCTGCCCCATAGATCACAGTCAGACCCCATAGATCCCAAATCTGCCCCATAGATCCCAATATTGCCCCATTGATCATCCTTGACCCCATAGATCCCAAATCTGCCCTATAGATCATCCCCTGACCCCATAGATCCCAAATCTGCCCCATAGATCCCTCTGGGGGCTGGCGCTGGCACAGGTGGGACCCACAGAGCCTAAAACTGACCCAAAGATCCCAAATCTGCCCCATAGATCCCAATACTGCCCTATAGATCATCCCTGACCCCACAGAGCCCAATACTGCCCTATAGATCACAGTTTGACCCCATAGATCCCAAATCTGCCCTATAGATCATAGTCTGACCCCATAGATCCCAAATGTGCCCCATAGATCACAGTCGAACCCCATAGATCCCAATCCTGCCCCTCAGACCCCAAATGTGCCCCATAGATCCCAAATGTGCCCCATAGATCCCAATACTGCCCTATAGATCATCCGTGACCCCATAAATCCCAAATCTGCCCCACAGACCCCAAATCTGCCCCATAGACCCCAAATGTGCCCCACAGATCCCAATAGATCCCATACTACCCCATAGATCCCAAATCTGCCCCATAGATCCCAAATGTGCCCCATAGATCCCAATATTGCCCTATAGATCATCCTTGACCCCATAGATCCCAAATCTGCCCCATAGATCCCAGTACTGCCCTATAGATCGTCCCTGACCCCACAGATCCCAAATGTGCCCCATAGATCACAGTCAGACCCCATAGATCCCAATACTGCCCCATAGATCATCCCTGACCCCATAAATCCCAAATCTGCCCCATAGATCCCTCTGGGGGCTGGCGCTGGCACAGGTGGGACCCACAGAACCTAAAACTGACCCAGAGACCCCAAATGTGCCCCATAGATCCCAATACTGCCCTATAGATCATCCCTGACCCCATAGATCCCAATACTGCCCTATAGATCATCCCTGACCCCATAAATCCCAAATCTGCCCATAGATCCCAAATCTGCCCCATAGATCCCTCTGGGGGCTGGCGCTGGCACAGGTGGGACCCACAGAGCCCAAAAGTGCCCCAAAGACCCCAAATCTGCCCTATAGATTATCCCTGACCCCATAGAGCCCAATACTGCCCTATAGATCATCCCTGACCCCATAAATCCCAAATCTGCCCCTCAGACCCCAAATCTGCCCCATAGACCCCAAATGTGCCCCACAGATCCAATAGATCCCAATCCTACCCCATAGACCCCAAATGTGCCCCATAGACCCCAAATGTGCCCCATAGATCCCAATACTGCCCTATAGATCATCCTTGACCCCATAGACCCCAAATCTGCCCCATAGATCCCAATATTGCCCCATTGATCATCCCTGACCCCATAGATCCCAAATGTGCCCCATAGATCCCAATATTGCCCCATTGATCATCCCTGACCCCATAGATCCCAAATGTGCCCCATAGATCCCAATATTGCCCCATTGATCATCCCTGACCCCATAGATCCAAATGTGCCCCATAGATCCCAAATGTGCCTCATA
>NW_026531275.1:0-44302 GCF_020745825.1 Agelaius phoeniceus | reverse complement strand
CACACCTGGGCACACACTTGGGCACACCCGGATACACCTGGGCACAGCTGGACACACACCTGGGCACACACAGCTGGGCACACACCTGGGCACACACCTGGGCACACCTGGGCACACACCCAGACACACCTGGGCACACACCTGGGCACACACCTGGGCACACACCTGGGCACACCTGGGCACACACCTGGGCACACCTGGGCACACACCCGGGCACACACCTGGGCACACCTGGACACACACCTGGGCACACCTGGGCACACCTGGGCACACCCGGGGACACCTGGGGGCACACCTGGGCACACCTGGGCACACCTGGGCACGCAGCCTTGCACCTTCACCACCCAACCCGGCCATGCCCACTCCAACCATCCCCAGACCGCATCCCCTCACCCCTACCCTGAGCCCCAGGTGAGCGCCAGGTGAGCGCCAGGTGAGCGCCAGGTGAGCGCCAGGTGCGTCCCCGCAGGTTCCAACTACTACGTGCGCATCCTGAGCACCATCGACCGCGAGCTGCTCAAGCCCAACGCCTCGGTGGCGCTGCACAAGCACAGCAACGCCCTGGTGGACGTGCTGCCCCCCGAGGCCGACAGCAGCATCATGATGCTCACCTCAGGTGAGCGCACCTGGGCACACCTGGGGTCCGTAAAATGTCATTTTTTTGGGAAAAAATGGAGTTTGGGGTGAAAAAATGGGAGTTTGGGATCTAAAAATGGTGGCTGGGGTCACCAAAGTCAACTGGGGTCACCTAAAGTTCATGAGATGTTGAATGGATCCATCTTGAGGTCACCTGGGCACACTGGGCACACCTGGGATCCATAAAATGTCGTTTTGGGGGGCAAAAATGGGATTTGGGGTGAAAAAATGGGGTTTGGGGTGAAAAAAATGGGATTTGGGGTCACCAAAAGTTCTTGAGATGTTGAGTGGATCCATCTTGGGGTCACCTGGGCACACCTGGGCACACCTGGGCACACCTGGGATCCATAAAGTGTTGTTGTTTTGGGGAAAAATGGGATTTTGGGGTGAAAAAATGGGGTTTGGGGTCACCAAAAGTCAACTGGGGGCATCTAAAATTCATAAGATGTTGAGGTGGATCCATCTTGAGATCATCAGGTTTTACCTGGGCACACCTGGGCACACCTGGGGTCCATAAAATGTTGGTTTTTTGGGAAAAAAATGGAGTTTGGGGTGAAAAAATGGGAGTTTGGGGTGAAAAATGGGGTTTGGGGTCACCTAAAGTTCATGAGATGTTGAGTGGAACCATGCTGAGGTCACCTGGGCACACCTGGGCACACCTGGGCACACCTGGGCACACCTGGAGTCCATAAAACATCATTTTTGGGAAAAAAATGGGAGTTTGGGGTGAAAAAATGGGAGTTTGGGGTCCAAAAATGGTGGTTGGGGTCACCAAAAGTCAACTGGAGACATCTGAAGGCCTTGAGATGTTGAGTGGAACCATCTTGAGGTCACCTGGTCACACCTGGGCACACCTGGGGTCCATTAAAACGTCATTTTTTTGGGGAAAAATGGGAGTTTGGGGTAAAAAAATTGGGTTTGGGGTGAAAAAATGGGGTTTGGGGTCACCAAAAGTCAACTGGGGTCACCTAAAGTTCATGAGATGTTGAGTGGAACCATCTTGAGGTCATCAGGTTTCACCTTGGCACACCTGGGCACACCTGGGGTCCATAAAATGTCATTTTGGGGGGGAAAGATGGGATTTGGGGTGAAAAAATGGGGTTTGGGGTCACCAGAAGTCAGCTGGGGTCACCTAAAGTTCATGAGATGTTGAGTGGAACCATCTTGAGGTCACCTGGGCACACCTGGGCACACCTGGGGTCCATAAAACGTCGTTTTGGGGGGGAAAAGTGGGGTTTGGGGTGAAAAATGGGATTTGGGATCTAAAAATGGGGTTTGAGGTCACCAAAGTCAGCTGGGGTCACCTAAAGTTCATGAGATGTTGAGTGGATCCATGCTGAGGTCATCGGGGCACACCTGGGCACACCTGGGATCCATAAAATGTCATTTTGGGGTGAAAAAATGGGGTTTGGGGTCACCTAAAGTTCATGAGATGTTGAGTGGAATCATGCTGAGGTCACCTGGGCACACCTGGGCACACCTGGGGTCCATAAAACATCGTTTTGGGGGGGGAAATGGGATTTGGGGTGAAAAAATGGGATTTGGGGTCACCAAAAGTCAGCTGGGGTCACCTAAAGCTCTTGAGATGTTGAGTGGAACCGTGCTGAGGTCACCTGGGCACACCTGGGGTCCAGAAAACGTCGTATTATTGGGAAAAAATGGAGTTTGGGGTGAAAAAATGGGATTTGGGGTGAAAAAATGGGAGTTGGGGGTGAAAAAATGGGAGTTTGGGGTCATCAAAAGTTCTTGAGATGTTGAGTGGAACCATCTTGGGGTCACCTGGGCACACCTGGACACACCTGGGCGCACCTGGGGTCCTTAAAATGTCGTTTTGGGGGGGAAAGATGGGATTTGGGGTGAAAAAATGGAGTTTGGGGTCTAAAAATGGTGGTTGGGGTCACCAAAAGTCAACTGGGGCCACCTAAAGCTCATGAGATGTTGAGTGGAACCATGCTGAGGTCACCTGGGCACACCTGGGGTCCATAAAACGTTGTTTTGGGGGGAAAAATGGGATTTGGGGTGAAAAAATGGGAGTTTGGGGTGAAAAAATGGAGTTTGGGGTCACCAAAAGTTCTTGAGATGTTGAGTGGAACCATCTTGAGGTCATCAGGTTTCACCTGGGCACACCTGGGCACGCCTGGGGTCCATAAAATGTCATTTTTTTGGGAAAAAATGGAGTTTGGGGTGAAAAAATGGGGTTTGGGGTCACCAAAAGTTCTTGAGATGTTGAGTGGATCCATCTTGAGGTCATCAGGTTTCACCTGGGCACACCTGGGCACACCTGGGATCCATAAAATGTTGTTGTTTTGGGGAAAAATGGGATTTGGGGTGAAAAAATGGGGTTTGGGGTGAAAAAATGGGGTTTGGGGTCACCTTAGGTTCATGAGATGTTGAGTGGAACCATCTTGAGGTCAACTGGGCACACCTGGACACACCTGGGCACACCTGGGGTCCGTAAAACGTCATTTTGGGGTGAAAAATGGGATTTGGGGGGAAAAAATGGAGTTTGGGATCTAAAAATGGGGTTTGGGGTCACCAAAAGTCAGCTGGGGTCACCTAAAGTTCTTGAGATGTTGAGTGGATCCATGCTGAGGTCATCAGGGCACACCTGGGGCACACCTGGGCACACCTGGGGTCCATAAAATGTTGTTTTGGGGGTGAAGAATGGAGTTTGGGGTGAAAAAATGGGATTTGGGGTGAAAAAATGGGGTTTGGGGTCACCAAAAGTTCATGAGATGTTGGTTGGATCCATCTTGGGGTCACCTGGACATACCTGGGCACACCTGGGATCCATAAAACGTCGTTTTGGGGGAAAAAAATGGAGTTTGGGGTGAAAAAATGGGAGTTTGGGGTCACCAAAAGTCAGCTGGAGTCACCTAAAGTTCATGAGATGTTGAGTGGAACCATCTTGAGGTCATCGGGGCACACCTGGGCACACCTGGGCGCACCTGGGGTCCATAAAATGTCGTTTTGGGGGAAAAAATGGAGTTTGGGGTGAAAAAATGGGGTTTGGGGTCCAAAAATGGTGGTTGGGGTCACCTAAAGTTCATGAGATGTTGAGTGGAACCATCTTGAGATCATCAGGTTTTACCTGGGCACACCTGGGCACACCTGGGGTCCATAAAACGTCGTTTTGGGGAAAAAAATGGAGTTTGGGGTGTAAAAATGGGGTTTGGGGTCACCTTAGGTTCTTGAGATGTTGAGTGGAACCATCTTGAGATCATCAGGTTTCACCTGGGCACACCTGGGCACACCTGGGGTCCGTAAAATGTCGTTTTGGGGGGGAAAGATGGGATTTGGGGTGAAAAAATGGGGTTTGGGGTCACCTAAAGTTCTTGAGATGTTGAGTGGAACCATGCTGAGGACACCTGGGCACACCTGGGCTTGGTCCCAGTTGCCCCCAGTCCATCCCAGTTTGTCCCAGTCCATCCCAGTCCCTCCCAGTCCCTCCCAGTTTGTCCCAGTCCATCCCAGTCCATCCCAGTCTGTCCCAGTTGGTCCCAGTTGCCCCAAACTGGTCCCAGTTGCCCCCAGTTGTCCCCAGTTGCTTCCAGTTTGTCCCAGTCCATCCCAGTCCCTCCCAGTCCATCCCAGTCTGTCCCAGTATATCCCAGTTGCCCCCAGTCCATCCCAGTCCCTCCCAGTCCATCCCAGTCGGTCCCAGCTGTCCCGGTGTCCCCAGTTTATCCCAGTCCATCCCAGTCCGTCCCAGTTTGCCCCATACTGGTCCCAGTGTGTCCCAGCTGTCCCAGTGTCCCCAGTTTGTCCCAGTCCCTCCCAGTCCATCCCAGTCCCTCCCAGTCCGTCCCAGTCCATCCCAGTTTGTCCCAGTCCCTCCCAGTGTGTCCCAGTCCATCCCAGTCCATCCCAGTCCCTCCCAGTTCCATCCCAGTCCATCCCAGTTTGCCCCATACTGGTCCCAGTCCGTCCCAGCTGTCCGGGTGTCCCCAGTTGCCCCCAGTTTGCCCCAGTCCCTCCCAGTTTGCCCCAGTCCCTCCCAGTCCCTCCCAGTTTGCCCCAGTCCCTCCCAGTCCCTCCCAGTTTGTCCCAGTCCATCCCAGTCCATCCCAGTCTGTCCCAGTTGGTCCCAGTTGCCCCAAACTGGTCCCAGTTGCCCCCAGTCCCTCCCAGTCCATCCCAGTCCATCCCAGTCCATCCCAGTTTGTCCCAGTTGCCCCATACTGGTCCCAGTCCATCCCAGTCCATCCCAGTTTGTCCCAGTTTGTCCCAGTCCATCCCAGTCCATCCCAGTCCATCCCAGTTCCCCCCAGTCCATCCCAGCTGTCCGGGTGTCCCCAGTCCATCCCAGTCCATCCCAGTTTGTCCCAGTCCCTCCCAGTCCATCCCAGTCCATCCCAGTCCATCCCAGTCCATCCCAGTCCCTCCCAGTCTGTCCCAGTTTGTCCCAGTTTGCCCCAGTTCCCCCCAGTCCGTCCCAGCTGTCCCGGTGTCCCCAGTCCCTCCCAGTCCATCCCAGTCCATCCCAGTTCCCCCCAGTCCGTCCCAGCTGTCCGGGTGTCCCCAGTTTGTCCCAGTCCATCCCAGTTTGTCCCAGTTCCCCCCAGTCCGTCCCAGCTGTCCCGGTGTCCCCAGTTGCCCCCAGTTTGTCCCAGTCCATCCCAGTTTGTCCCAGTTCCCCCCAGTCCATCCCAGCTGTCCGGGTGTCCCCAGTTGCCCCCAGTTTGTCCCAGTTTGTCCCAGTCCATCCCAGTCCATCCCAGTGTGTCCCAGTCCCTCCCAGTTTGCCCCATACTGGTCCCAGTCCCTCCCAGCTGTCCGGGTGTCCCCAGTTTGTCCCAGTTTGTCCCAGTTTGTCCCAGTTCCCCCCAGTCCATCCCAGCTGTCCGGGTGTCCCCAGTCCATCCCAGTCCGTCCCAGTTCCCCCCAGTTCCCCCCAGTCCGTCCCAGCTGTCCGGTGTCCCCAGTTGCCCCCAGTTTGTCCCAGTCCATCCCAGCTGTCCGGGTGTCCCCAGTCCATCCCAGTCCATCCCAGTCCATCCCAGTTCCCCCCAGTCCGTCCCAGCTGTCCGGGTGTCCCCAGTTGCCCCCAGTTTATCCCAGTCCCTCCCAGTCCCTCCCAGTCCATCCCAGTTCCCCCCAGTCCATCCCAGCTGTCCCCGGTGTCCCCAGACCAGAAGCCGGACGTGGTCTATGCGGACATCGGGGGCATGGACATCCAGAAGCAGGAGGTGCGCGAGGCCGTGGAGCTGCCCCTGACCCACTTCGAGCTCTACAAGCAGGTGAGGCCTGGGGACCTTCTGGAACCTTCTGGGACCTTCTGGGACCTTCTGGGGCCTTCTGGGGATGTCCTGGGACCTCCTGGGCACCTCCTGGGACCTTCTGGAACCTTCTGGGGATGTCCTGGGACCTTCTGGGACCTTCTGGGGACATCTTGGGACCTTCTGGGGACATCCTGGGACCTTCTGGGGATGTCCTGGGACCTCCTGGGGACCTTCTGGGACCTTCTGGGGACATCCTGGGGACATCTTGGGACCTTCTGGGACCTTCTGGGGATGTCCTGGGGATCTTCTGGGACCTTCTGGGACCTTCTGGAACCTTCTGGGACCTTCTGGGACCTTCTGGGGATGTCCTGGGGACCTTCTGGGGATGTCCTGGCGACCTTCTGGGATCTTCTGGGGATCTTCTGGAACCTTCTGGGACCTTCTGGGGATCTCCTGGGGCCTTCTGGGGACCTTGTGGGACCTTCTGGGGACCTTGTGGGACCTTCTGGGGATGTCCTGGGGACCTTCTGGGACCTTCTGGGACCTTCTGGGACATTCTGGGACCTTCTGGGACCTTCTGGGGATGTCCTGGGGATGTCCTGGGGATGTCCTGGGGACCTTCTGGGACCTTCTGGGGACATCCTGGGGATGTCCTGGGACCTCCTGGGGACCTTCTGGGACCTTCTGGGGATGTCCTGGGACCTCCTGGGGACCTTCTGGGACCTTCTGGGGATGTCCTGGGACCTTCTGGGACATCCTGGGACCTTCTGGAACCTTCTGGGGACCTCTGGGACCTCCTGGACCTGCTGGGGACCTCCTGGGGACCTTCTGGGACATTCTGGGACCTTCTGGGGATGTTCTGGGGATGTCCTGGGACCTTCTGGGGACCTTCTGGGGATGTCCTGGGGATCTTCTGGGGCCTTCTGGGACCTTCTGGAACCTTCTGGGACCTTCTGGGGACCTTCTGGGACCTTCTGGGGACATCCTGGGGACTTCCTGGGGACCTTGTGGGACCTTCTGGGAACATCCTGGGGCCTTATGGGGACCTTCTGGGACCTTCTGGGGATTTCCTGGGGATGTCCTGGGGACCTTCTGGGGACCTTCTGGGGATCTTCTGGGGCCTTCTGGGACCTTCTGGGGCCTTCTGGAACCTTCTGGGACCTTCTGGGGACATCTTGGGACCTTCTGGGGACCTTCTGGGACCTTCTGGGACCTTCTGGGACCTTCTGGGGACCTTCTGGGACCTTCTGGGACCTTCTGGGACATCCTGGGGATGTCCTGGGGTTGTTCTGGGGACCTCCTGGGGCCTTCTGGGGACATCCTGGGATCTTCTGGGGATGTCCTGGGGATGTCCTGGGACCTTCTGGGAACTTCTGGGGACCTTCTGGGACCTTCTGGAACCTTCTGGGGATGTTCTGGGGACCTTCTGGGGGCATCCTGGGACCTTCTGGGACCTTCTGGGCACCTCTGGGGATCTCCTGGGACCTTCTGGGACCTTCTGGAACCTTCTGGGGATCTCCTGGGACCTTCTGGGACATCCTGGGACCTTCTGGGGACCTTTCGGGGACCTTCTGGGACCTTCTGGGGACCTCCTGGGGATGTCCTGGGGATCTTCTGGGGCCTTCTGGAACCTTCTGGGGACCTTCTGGGGACCTTCTGGGGACATCCTGGGACCTTCTGGGGATGTCCTGGGACCTTCTGGGACCTTCTGGGGATGTCCTGGGGACCTTCTGGGGACATCCTGGGACCTTCTGGGGATGTCCTGGGGACCTTCTGGGACCTTCTGGGGATGTCCTGGGACCTTCTGGGACCTTCTGGGACATCCTGGGGACCTTCTGGGGACATCTTGGGACCTGCTGGGACCTTCTGGGAACATTCTGGGGATCTTCTGGGGACCTTCTGGGACCTTCTGGGGATGTCCTGGGACCTCCTGGGACCTTCTGGGGACATCCTGGGGACCTTTTGTGGATGTCCTGGGGACCTTCTGGGGCCTTCTGGGGATGTCCTGGGGATGTCCTGGGGATGTCCTGGGACCTCCTGGGGACCTTCTGGGACCTTCTGGGGACATCCTGGGGATGTCCTGGGACCTCCTGGGGACCTTCTGGGACCTTCTGGGGATGTCCTGGGGACCTTCTGGGACATCCTGGGACCTTCTGGAACCTTCTGGGGACCTTCTGGGGACCTCTGGGACCTCCTGGACCTGCTGGGGACCTCCTGGGGACCTTCTGGGACATTCTGGGACCTTCTGGGGATGTCCTGGGGACCTCCTGGGGATGTCCTGGGGACCTTCTGGGGACCTTCTGGGGACCTTCTGGGGACCTTCTGGGGACATTCTGGGGATGTCCTGGGGACCTTCTGGGGATGTCCTGGGGACCTTCTGGGGACCTCCTGGGGACCTTCTGGGACCTTCTGGGACCTTATGGGACCTTCTGGGGACCTCCGGGGACCTCCTGGGACCTTCTGGGGACCTCCTGGGGACCTCCAGGTCATCTCCAGGTGGCCCTGGAGATCCTTAGGTCATCTCCAGGTGACCTCAGATGTCCTCCTGGTCGTCTTCAGGTGGCCTTGGGGACCCTCATGGGACCTCCAGGCCATCTCCAGGTGACCTCAAGTGATCACCAGGTGACCTCCAGGTCATCTTGAGGTGGCCTTGGGGCTCCTCAGGTGACCTTGGGGCCCCTCAGGTGATCTCCAGGTCACCTTGGAGACCCTCAGGTGGCTTTGAGGACCTTCAGGTGGCTTTGAGGCCTCTCAGGTGACCTCCAGGTCACCTTGGAGACCTCCAGGTCACCTTGAGGCCCCTCAGGTCACCTTGGAGACCCTCAAGGACACCTTGAGGACCTTCAGGTGATCTCCAGGTCACCTTGGAGATCTCCAGGTCACCTTGAGGACCTCAGGTGACCTCAGATCACCTCCAGGTCATCTTTAGGTGACCTCAAGGACCTCAGGTCACCTCCAGGTCACCTTGGAGACCCTCAGGTGACCTTGGAAACTCTCAGGTGACCTCCAGGACACCTTGAGGCTTTCAGGTCACCTTGGAGACCCTCAGGTGGCTTTGAGGACCTTCAGGTGACCTCCAGGTCACCTTGGAGACCTCCAGGTCACCTTGAGGACCCCAGGTCATCTTGAGGACCTTGGGTGATCTCCAGGACACCTTGAGGCCCCTCAGGTCACCTTGAGGACCTTCAGGTGATCTCCAGGACACCTTGAGGCTCCTCAGGTGATGTCCAGGACACCTTGAGGACCTCCAGGTCATCTTGGAGACCCTCAGGTCACCTTGAGGACCTTCAGGTCACCTTGAGCCCCTCAGGTGATCTCCAGGACACCTCAAGGCCCCTCAGGTCACCTTGAGGACCTCAGGTGGCTTTGAGGACCTTCAGGTGACATCCAGGTCCCCTTGGAGACCTCCAGGTCACCTTGAGGACCTCGGGTGATCTCCAGGACACCTTGAGGCCCCTCAGGTCACCTTGGAGACCCTCAGGTCACCTTGAGGACCCTCAGGTGACCTCAGATCATCTCCAGGTCACCTTGGAGACCCTCAGGTGGCTTTGAGGACCTCAGGTGATCTCCAGGACACCTTGAGGCTCCTCAGGTGATCTCCAGGACACCTCAAGGCCCCTCAGGTCACCTTGGAGACCCTCAGGTGGCTTTGAGGACCTTCAGGTGACCTCCAGGTCACCTTGGAGACCTCCAGGTCACCTTGAGGACCTCGGGTGATCTCCAGGACACCTTGAGGCCCCTCAGGTCACCTTGAGGACCCTCAGGTGACCTCAGATCATCTCCAGGTCACCTTGGAGACCCTCAGGTGGCTTTGAGGCCCCTCAGGTCACCTTGAGGACCTCAGGTGACCTCCAGGACACCTTGAGGCTCCCAGGTCATCTTGAGGACCTCAGGTGACCTCAGATCAGCTCCAGGTCACCTTGAGGACCTCAGGTCACCTTGAGGACCTCCAGGACACCTTGAGGCTCCCAGGTCACCTTGAGGCCCCTCAGGTGACCTCAGATCGCCTCCAGGTCACCTTGGAGACCCTCAAGGACACCTTGAGGCCCCTCAGGTGATCTCCAGGTAACCTTGGGGACCTCCAGGACACCTTGGAGACCCTCAGGTCACCTTGAGGACCTCAGGTGGCTTTGAGGACCTTCGGGTGACCTCCAGGTCCCCTTAAGGACCTTCAGGTGATCTCCAGGTCACCTTGAAGCCCTCAGGTCCCCTTGGAGGTCCCCAGGTCACCCTGAGGCCCCTCAGGTCACCTTGAGGACCCTCAGGTGACCTCAGATCATCTCCAGTTCACCTTGGAGACCCTCAGGTGGCTTTGAGGACCTCAGGTGATCTCCAGATCACCTTGAGGCTCCTCAGGTGATGTCCAGGACACCTTGAGGACCTCCAGGTCACCTTGGAGACCCTCAGGTCACCTTGAGCCCCTCAGGTATCTCCAGGTCACCTTGAGGCCCCTCAGGTCACCTTGAGGACCTCAGGTGACCTCAGATCACCTCCAGGTCATCTTTAGGTGACCTCAAGGACCTCAGGTCACCTCCAGGTCACCTTGGAGACCCTCAGGTGACCTTGGAAACTCTCAGGTGACCTTCAGGACACCTTGAGGCTTTCAGGTCACCTTGGAGACCCTCAGGTGGCTTTGAGGACCTTCAGGTGACCTCCAGGTCACCTTGGAGACCTCCAGGTCACCTTGAGGAGCCCAGGTCATCTTGAGGACCTCGGGTGATCTCCAGGCCACCTTGAGGCCCCTCAGGTCACCTTGAGGACCCTCAGGTGACCTCAGGTGATCTCCAGGTCACCTTGGAGGTCCCCAGGTCCCCCTGAGGCCCCTGGGTGGCTTTGAGGACCTTCAGGAGGAGGTCCCCAGGTCCCCCTGAGGCCCCCGGGTGTCCTCACTGTGTCCTCTCTGTGTCCTCCCCGTGTCCTCCCCGTGTCCTCTCTGTGTCCTTCCCGTGTCCTCCCCGTGTCCCCTCCGTGTCCTTCCCGTGTCCTCTCCGTGTCCTTCCCGTGTCCTTCCCGTGTCCCCTCCGTGTCCTCCCCGTGTCCTTCCCGTGTCCTCTCCGTGTCCTCCCCGTGTCCTCTCCGTGTCCCCTCCGTGTCCTTCCCGTGTCCCCTCCGTGTCCTCCCCGTGTCCTCTCCGTGTCCTTCCCGTGTCCTCTCCGTGTCCTCTCCGTGTCCCCTCCGTGTCCTTCCCGTGTCCTTCCCGTGTCCTCACCGTGTCCTCCCCGTGTCCTCCCCGTGTCCTCCCCGTGTCCTCTCCGTGTCCTTCCCGTGTCCCTCCCGTGTCCTTCCCGTGTCCCCTCCGTGTCCTCTCCGTGTCCTCCCCGTGTCCTCTCCGTGTCCTTCCCGTGTCCTTCCCGTGTCCTTCCCGTGTCCTTCCCATGTCCTTCCCGTGTCCTTCCCGTGTCCTTCCCGTGTCCCCTCCGTGTCCTTCCCGTGTCCTCTCCGTGTCCTTCCCGTGTCCTTCCCGTGTCCTTCCCGTGTCCTCACCGTGTCCTCCCCGTGTCCTTCCCGTGTCCTCCCCGTGTCCTCTCCGTGTCCTTCCCGTGTCCTCTCCGTGTCCTTCCCGTGTCCTTCCCGTGTCCCCCCCGTGTCCTTCCCATGTCCTTCCCGTGTCCTTCCCGTGTCCTTCCCGTGTCCCCTCCGTGTCCTCCCCGTGTCCCCTCCGTGTCCTCCCCGTGTCCCCTCCGTGTCCCCTCCGTGTCCCCTCCGTGTCCTTCCCGTGTCCTTCCCGTGTCCTTCCCGTGTCCTTCCCGTGTCCTTCCCGTGTCCTCTCCGTGTCCCCCCCGTGTCCTCCCCGTGTCCTCCCCGTGTCCTTCCCGTGTCCTTCCCGTGTCCTCCCCGTGTCCTCTCCGTGTCCTTCCCGTGTCCTTCCCGTGTCCCCTCCGTGTCCTTCCCGTGTCCTTCCCGTGTCCTCCCCGTGTCCCCTCCGTGTCCTCCCCGTGTCCTTCCCGTGTCCTCCCCGTGTCCTTCCCGGCACAGATCGGCATTGACCCCCCCCGGGGGGTGCTCATGTACGGCCCCCCCGGCTGCGGGAAGACCATGCTGGCCAAGGCCGTGGCCCACCACACCACAGGTGAGCTCCTGGGGACACCTGGGGACACCTGGGGACACCTGGAGGGGTTTGGTGACATCTGGGAGGGGTTTGGGGACACCTGGGACGGGTTTGGGGACATCTCAGTGGGGTTTGAGGAGGTTCTGGGTGGTTTTTGTGGGTGAGGAACCTTCTGGAGAACTTTGGGATGAAGGTCAAGAGCACCTGGGTGGGGTTTGGAGACATCTGGGAGGGGTTTGGGATCATCTCAGTGGGGTTTGGGGACACCTGGTTGGGGTTTGGGATCATCTGGGAAGGGTTTGAGGAGATTTTGGGGGTGAGGAACCTCCTGGAGAACTTTGGGACGAAGCTCAGGAGCACTTGGGTGTGGTTTGGGGACATCTTGAGAGGTTTGGGGTCACATGGGAGGGGTTTGAGGAGGTTCTGGGTGGGGTTTGGAGACACCTGGGTGGGGTTTGGAGACACCTGGGAGGGGTTTGGGATCATCTCAAGAGGTTTGGGGTCATCTGGGAAGGGTTTGAGGAGATTTTGGGGGTGAGGAACCTTCTGGAGAACTCTGGGATGAAGGTCAAGAACACCTCAGTGGGGTTTGGGGACACCTGGGAGGGGTTTGGGATCATCTCAGTGGGGTTTGGGGTCATCTGGGTGGGGTTTGGGGACATCTGGGAGGGGTTTGAGGAGATTTTGGGGGTGAGGAACCTCCTGGAGAACTTTGGGATGAAGGTCAAGAACACCTGGGTGGGGTTTGGGGACACCTGGGACGGGTTTGGGGACATCTCAGTGGGGTTTGAGGAGGTTTTCGGGGTGAGGAACCTTCTGGAGAACTTCGGGATGAAGCTCAGGAGCACCTGGGTGGGGTTTGGGGTCACCTGGGTGGAGTTTGAGGAGGTTTTTGGGGGGTGAGGAACCTTCTGGAGAACTTTTGGATGGTCATGATGGAGTTTGGGGTCACCTGGGTGGGGTTTGGGGATACCTGGGTGGGGTGAGGAACCTTCTGGAGAACTTTGGAATGAAGCTCAGGAATACCTGGATGGGGTTTGGGGACATCTTGAGAGGTTTGGGGACACCTGGGTGGGGTTTGAGGGGATTTTGGGGGTGAGGAACCTTCTGGAGAACTTTGGGATGAAGGTCAAGAGCAGCTGGGTGGGATTTAGGGACACCTGGTTGGGGTTTGGGGACATTTCAAGAGGCTTGGGATCACCTGGGTGGGGTTTGAGGAGGTTCTGGATGGGGTTTGGGGGTGAGGAACCTTCTGGAGAACTTTGGGATGAAGGTCAAGAACACCTGGGTGGGGTTTGGAGACACCTGGGTGGGGTTTTAGGAGGTTCTGGGTGGTTTTTGGGGGGTGAGGAACCTTTTGGAGAACTTTTGGATGGTCATGATGGGGTTTGGGGGCATCTGGGTGAGGTTTGGGGGCATCTCAGTGGGGTTTGGGATCACCTGGGAAGGGTTTGAGGAGATTTTGGGGGTGAGGAACCTTCTGGAGAACTTTGGGATGAAGGTCATGAATACCTGGGTGGAGTTTGGGATCACCTGGGTTTCTGGAGATGTTTTGGGTTCCTGGTGGTCTCCATGAGGTTCCTGGGGGGGTCTCCATGGATTCCTGATGGGATTTTTGGGGTTTCTGGAGATGTTTTGGGTTCCTGGTGGTCTCCATGGATTCCCAATGGCATTTTTGGAGTTTCTGGAGATGTCTCGGGTTCCTGGTGGTCTCCATGGGTTCCTGATGGGATTTTTGGGGTTTCTGGAGACGTTTTGGGTTCTTGGTGGTCTCCATGGAGTTCTGGAAGTTGTTTTGGATTCCTGGTGGTCTCCATGGGTTCCTGGTGGCATTTTTGGAATTTCTGGAGATGTTTTGGGTTCCTGGTGGTCTCCATTGGTTCCTTGTGGTCTCCATGGGTTCCCAGTGGGATTTTTGGGGTTTCTGGAGATGTTTTGGGTTCCTGGTGGTCTCCATGGATTTCCAATGGGATTTTTGGGGTTTCTGGAGATGTTTTTGGGTTCCTGGTTGTCTCCATTGGTTCCTGGTGGTCTCCATGGGTTCCTGATGGGATTTTTGGGGTTTCTGGAGATGTTTTGGGTTCCTGGTGGTCTCCATGGGTTCCCGGTGGCATTTTTGGAATTTCTGGAGATGTTTTGGGTTCCTGGTGGTCTCCATGGAGTTCTGGAGGTTGTTTTGAGTTCCTGGTGGTCTCCATGGGTTCCCAATGGAATTTTTGGGGTTTCTGGAGTTGGTTTTGGGTTCCTGGTGGTCTCCATGAGGTTTTGGTTCCTGGTGGTCTACCATGGGTTCCTGATGGGATTTTTGGGGTTTCCAGAGATGTTTTGGGTTCTTGGTGGTCTCCATATGGAATTTTTGGGGTTTCTGGAGTTGGTTTTGGGTTCCTGGTGGTCTCCATGGGTTCCCGGTGGCATTTTTGGGGTTTCTGGAGATGTTTTGGATTTCTGGCGTTCTCCATGGGTTCCCAGTGGCATTTTTGGAAGATCTGGAGATGTTTTGGGTTCCTGGTGGTCTCCATGGGTTCCTGATGGGATTTTTGGGGTTTCTTGAGATGTTTTGGGTTCCTGGTGGTCTCCATGAGGTTCCTGGTGGGTTCTCCATGGATTCCTGGTGGCATTTTTGGGGTTTCTGGAGATGTTTTGGGTTCTTGGCGTTCTCCATGGACTCCCGGTGGCATTTTTGGACATCCCAACCCTTGGATTTCTCTGTGTCCCCTCCAGCCGCCTTCATCCGCGTGGTGGGCTCGGAGTTTGTGCAGAAGTACCTGGGCGAGGGCCCGCGCATGGTCCGCGACGTCTTCCGCCTGGCCAAGGAGAACGCGCCGGCCATCATCTTCATCGACGAGATCGACGCCATCGCCACCAAGCGCTTCGACGCCCAGACCGGCGGTGAGGACCCGGCCTGGGCAAGGGTCTCCAGCGGGTGGGGTTTGGGTGGTCCCGGGTGGAGTTTGGGTGGTCCTGGTTGGACTTTGGGTGGTCCCGGGTGGAGTTTGGGTGGTCCTGGTTGGAGTTTGGGAGGTCCTGGTTGGAGTTTGGGAGGTCCTGGGTGGAGTTTGGGAGGTCCCGGGTGGGATTTGGGCTTGAGGAACGTTCTGGAGAACTTCAGGATGGAGACCAAGGTGGGGTCTGGGGACACCTGGGTGGGGTTTGAGGACCCCAGACTCCCAAATTGAGGAGGGGTCTCCAGTGGGGTGGAGGTTGGGAGGTCCTGGGTGGAGTTTGGGTGGTCCTGGTTGGAGTTTGGGAGGTCCCAGGTGGAGTTTGGGAGGTCCTGGTTGGACTTTAGGAGGTCCTGGTTGGACTTTAGGAGGTCCCAGGTGGAGTTTGGGAGGTCCCGGGTGGAGTTTGGGAGGTCCCAGGTGGAGTTTGGGTGGTCCCAGGTGGAGTTTGGGTGGTCCTGGTTGGACTTTGGGTGGTCCTGGGTGGAGTTTGGGAGGTCCCAGGTGGAGTTTGGGAGGTCCCAGGTGGAGTTTGGGAGGTCCTGGGTGGACTTTGGGTGGTCCCGGGTGGAGTTCAGGAGGTCCCGGGTGGAGTTTGGGAGGTCCTGGTTGGACTTTGGGAGGTCCTGGGTGGAGTTTGGGAGGTCCTGGTTGGACTTTGGGTGGTCCTGGGTGGGATTTGGGTGGTCCTGGGTGGAGTTTGGGAGGTCCTGGGTGGAGTTTGGGAGGTCCTGGGTGGAGTTTGGGAGGTCCTGGTTGGAGTTTGGGTGGTCCTGGTTGGAGTTTGGGAGGTCCTGGTTGGACTTTAGGAGGTCCTGGGTGGAGTTTGGGTGGTCCTGGTTGGAGTTTGGGTGGTCCTGGTTGGACTTTAGGAGGTCCCAGGTGGAGTTTGGGTGGTCCTGGTTGGACTTTAGGAGGTCCCAGGTGGAGTTTGGGAGGTCCCAGTGGAGTTTGGGAGGTCCTGGGTGGGGTTTGGGGGGTCCTGGGTGGAGTTTGGGAGGTCCCAGGTGGAGTTTGGGTGGATTTGGAGGGTGAGGAACCTTCTGGAGAACTTTGAGATGAAACTCAGGAGCACCTGGGTGGAATTTTGGGGTTTTGGGTGGAATTTTGGGGTCACTTCCCCAGAATTTGGGGTTTTGGGTGGAGTTTAGGCTTGAGGAACCTTCTGGAGAACCTCGGGACGAAGCTCAGGAGCACCTGGGTGGAATTTGGGGTCACCTGGGTGGAATTTTGGGTTTTTGGGTGGAATTTTGGGGTCACTTTCCCAGAATTCGGGGTTTTGGGTGGAATTTTGGGGTTTTGGGTGGAATTTGGGGGTGAGGAACCTTCTGGAGAACCTCAGGGTGAAACTCAGGAGCACCTGGGTGGAATTTGGGGTCACCTGGATGAAATTTTGGGGTCACCTGGACAGAATTTGGGGTTTCAGGTGGAATTTTGGGGTCACTTCCCCAGAATTTGGGGTTTTGGGTGGAATTTTGGGGTTTTAGGTGGAGTTTGGGCTTGAGGAACCTTCTGGAGAATCTCAGGATGAAACTCAGGAGCACCTGGGTGGAATTTGGGGTCACCTGGACAAAATTTTGGGGTTTTGGGCGGAATTTTGGGGTCACTTCCCCAGAATTTGGGGTTTTGGGTGGAGTTTGGGGGTGAGGAACCTTCTGGAGAACTTTGAGATGAAGCTCAGGAGCACCTGGGTGGAATTTTGGGGTTTTGGGTGAAATTTTGGGGTCACCTGGACAGAATTTGGGGTTTTGGTGGAATTTGGGCTTGAGGAACCTTCTGGAGAACCTCAGGATGAAACTCAGGAGCACCTGGGTGGAATTTTGGGGTTTTGGACGGAATTTTGAGGTCACCTGGGCAGAATTTTGGGGTTTTGGGTGGAATTTTGGGGTCACCTGGACAGAATTTGGGGTTTTTGGTGGAATTTTGGGGTCACTTCCCCAGAATTTGGGGTTTCAGGTGGAGTTTTGGGGTGAGGAACCTTCTGGAGAACTTTGAGATGAAACTCAGGAGCACCTGGGTGGAATTTTGGGGTTTTGGGTGGAATTTTGGGGTCACTTCCCCAGAATTTGGGGTTTTTGTGGAATTTTGGGGTGAGGAACCTTCTGGAGAACCTCGGGACGAAGCTCAGGAGCACCTGGGTGGAATTTTGGGGTTTTTGGGTGGAATTTTGGGGTCACCTGGACAGAATTTGGGGTTTTGGGTGGAATTTTGGGTTTTTGGGTGGAATTTTGAGGTCACCTGGACAGAATTTTGGGGGTTTTTGGTGGAATTTTGGGGTCACCAAGGTGGAATTTGGGGTTTTGGGTGGAATTTTGGGGTTTTAGGTGGAGTTTGGGGTGAGGAACCTTCTGGAGAACCTCGAGATGAAGCTCAGGAGCACCTGGGTGGAATTTTGGGTTTTGGGTGGAATTTTGGGGTTTTGGGTGGAATTTTGGGGTCACCTGGACAGAATTTGGGGTTTTGGGTGGAATTTTGGGGTCACTTCCCCAGAATTTGGGGTTTTGGGTGGAATTTTGGGGTTTCTGGGGTGGAACCCCCCAAACCCAGAAGGTCCCAAAGTCGCCGTTTTTCGCCCCAAGCCGACCGCGAGGTCCAACGGATCCTCCTGGAGCTCCTCAACCAGATGGACGGCTTCGACCAGAACGTCAACGTCAAGGTGCGCCCAGGGGACCCAGGTGTCCCCAGGTGTCCTCAGGTGTCTCCAGGTGTCCATGCCACCAGGCTGGAGACACCTGGAGATGAAGTTCTGGAGGTTCTCATGGTCCTGGAGGGTCTCAGGTGTCTCCAGGTGTCCCCAGGTGTCCCCAGGTGTCTCCAGGTGACCATGGCCACCAAGCTGGAGACACCTGGAGGTGAAGTTCTGGGGTTCTCATGGTCCTGGAGGGTCTCAGGTGTCTCCAGGTGTCCTCAGGTATCTCCAGGTGTCCATGGCCACCAAGGTGGAGACACCTGGAGATGAAGTTCTGGAGGTTCTCATGGTCCTGGAGGGTCTCAGGTGTCCCCAGGTGTCCCCAGGTGTCCCCAGGTATCTCCAGGTGTCCACGGCCACCAAGCTGGAGACACCTGGAGATGAAGTTCTGGGGGTTCTCATGGTTCTGGAGGGTCTCAGGTGTCCCCAGGTGGCCCCAGGTGTCCGCAGGTGTCCTCAGGTGTCCCCAGGTGTCTCCAGGTGTCCTCAGGTGTCCCCAGGTGTCTCCAGGTGTCCTCAGGTGTCCCCAGGTGTCCATGGCCACCAACCTGGAGACACCTGGAGATGAAGTTCTGGGGTTCTCATGGTCCTGGAGGGTCTCAGGTGTGTCCAGGTGTCTCCAGGTGGCCCCAGGTGTCCCCAGGTGTCTCCAGGTGTCCTCAGGTGGCCCCAGGTGTCCCCAGGTATCTCCAGGTGTCCATGCCACCAACATGGAGACACCTGGAGATGAAGTTCTGAGGTTCTCATGGTTCTGGAGGGTCTCAGGTGTCCTCAGGTGTCCCCAGGTGTCTCCAGGTGTCCCCAGGTGACCATGGCCACCAAGCTGGAGACACCTGGAGATGAAGTTCTGGGGTTCTCATGGTCCTGGAGGGACCTCAGGTGTCCTCAGGTGTCCCCAGGTGTCCTCAGGTGTCCTCAGGTGTCTCCAGGTGACCACGGCCACCAAGCTGGAGACACCTGGAGATGAAGTTCTGGAGGTTCTCATGGTCCTGGAGGGTCTCAGGTGTTCTCAGGTGTCCTCAGGTGTCCTCAGGTGTCTCCAGGTGTCCATGACCACCAAGCTGGAGACACCTGGAGATGAAGTTCTGGGGGTTCTCATGGTTCTGGAGGGACCTCAGGTGGTCCTCACCTGTCACCTGTGCCCAGGAGATCATGGCCACCAACCGTGGGACACCTGGACCATGAACTTGGGGGTTTTATGGGGTTTTTATGAGGTTTTATGGAGTCTTTATGGATTTTTATGGGGTTCTGGAGATGTCAGGTGTGACCTGACCCCTCACCTGTGCCCAGGAGATCGTGGCCACCAATGGTGAGGACACCTGGGCCATGAACTGTGGGAGTTTTATGGATTTTTATGGGGTTTTAGATGTTTTTATGAGGTTTTATGGAGTTTTTATGGATTTTTATGAAGTTCTGAGGGTCTCAGGTGTGTCCTCACCTGTGCCCAGGAGATCATGGCCACCAACCATGAGGACACCTGGGCCATGAACTATGGGAGTTTATGGGGTTTTATGAGGTTTTATGGAGTCTTTATGGATTTTTATGGGGTTCTGAGGATCTCAGGTGTGACCTGACCCCTCACCTGTGCCCAGGAGATCATGGCCACCAACCAGGTGGACACCTGGGCCATGAACCATGGGGGTTTTATGGGGTTTTAGATGTTCTTATGAGGTTTTATGGAGTTTGTATGGATTTTTATGGGGTTCTGAGGATCTCAGGTGTGACCTGACCCCTCACCTGTGCCCAGGTGATCATGGCCACCAACCATGGGCACACCTGGACCATGAACCATGGGGGTTTTATGGGGTTTTAGATGTCTTTATGAGGTTTTCTGAGGTTTTATGGGGTTTCTATGGGGCTTTATGAGGTTCTATGGGGTTTTGGAGATCTCAGGTGTCTCCTCACCTGTGCCAGGAGATCATGGCCACCAACCATGGGCACACCTGGACCATGAACTGTGGGGGTTTTATGGATATTTATGAGGTGTTATGGAGTCTTTATGGATTTTTATGGGGTTCTGGAGATCTCAGGTGTGTCCTCACCTGTGCCCAGGAGATCATGGCCACCAACCATGGGCACACCTGGGCCATGAACTGTGGGAGTTTTATGGGGTTTTTATGAGGTTTTATGGAGTCTTTATGGATTTTTATGGGGTTTTGGAGATCTCAGGTGTGACCTGACCCCTCACCTGTCCCCAGGAGATCATGGCCACCAACCATGGGCACACCTGGGCCATGAACTGTGGGAGTTTTATGGGGTTTTATGAGGTTTTATGGACTTGTTATGGATTTTTATGGGGTTTTGGAGATCTCAGGTGTGACCTGACCCCTCACCTGTGCCAGGAGATCATGGCCACCAACCATGGGCACACCTGGACCATGGACTGTGGGGGTTTTATGGATTTTTATGGGGTTTTAGATGTTCTTATGAGGTTTTATGGAGTTTTTATGGATTTCTATGGGGTTCTGAGGGTCTCAGGTGTCTCCTCACCTGTGCCCAGGAGATCATGGCCACCAACCAGGTGGACACCTGGGCCATGAACTTGGGGTTTTATGAGGTTTTATGGAGTTTCTGTGGGGTTCTGTGAGGTTCTATGGGGTTCTGGAGATCTCAGGTGTCTCCTCACCTGTGCCAGGTGATCATGGCCACCAACCATGGGCACACCTGGACCATGAACTGTGAATTTTTATGGGGTTTTAGATGTTTTTATGAGGTTTTATGGAGTTTTTATGGATTTTTATGGGGTTCTGAGGATCTCAGGTGTGTCCTGACCCCTCACCTGTGCCCAGGAGATCGTGGCCACCAATGGTGAGGACACCTGGGCCATGAACCATGGGGGTTCTATGAGGTTTTATGGAGTTTCTATGGGGCTTTATGAGGTTTTATGGAGTTTGTATGGATTTTTATGGGGTTCTGGAGATCTCAGGTGTGTCCTGACCCCTCACCTGTGCCCAGTAGATCATGGTCACCAACCATGAGGACACCTGGACCATGAACTGTGGGAGTTTTATGGGGTTTTATGGGGTTTTAGATGTTTTTATGAGGTGTTATGGAGTTTGTATGGATTTCTATGGGGTTCTGGAGATCTCAGGTGTCTCCTGACCCCTCACCTGTCCCCAGGAGATCGTGGCCACCAACGAGGTGGACACCTGGGCCATGAACCATGGGGGTTCTATGAGGTTTTATGGATTTTTATGGGGTTTTATGAGGTTTTATGGAGTCTTTATGGATTTTTATGGGGTTCTGAGGGTCTCAGGTGTGTCCTGACCTCTCACCTGTCCCCAGGAGATCATGGCCACCAACCAGGTGGACACCTGGGCCATGAACCATGGGGGTTTTATGGGGTTTTAGATGTTCTTATGAGGTTTTCTGAGGTTTTATGGAGTTTCTATGGGGCTTTATGAGGTTCTATGGGGTTTTGGAGATCTCAGGTGTCTCCTCACCTGTGCCCAGGAGATCATGGCCACCAACCATGAGGACACCTGGGCCATGAACTGTGGGGGTTTTATGGATATTTATGAGGTTCTATGGAGTCTTTATGGATTTCTATGGGGTTCTGAGGATCTCAGGTGTGTCCTGACCCCTCACCTGTGCCCAGGAGATCATGGCCACCAACCATGGGACACCTGGGCCATGAACTTGGGGGTTTTATGGGGTTTTAGATGTTTTTATGAGGTTTTATGGAGTTTCTATGGATTTTTATGGGGTTCTGAGGGTCTCAGGTGTCTCCTGACCCCTCACCTGTGCCCAGGTGATCATGGCCACCAACCAGGTGGACACCTGGGCCATGAACTATGGGAGTTTATGGGGTTTTATGAGGTTTTATGGAGTCTTTATGGATTTTTATGGGGTTCTGAGGATCTCAGGTGTGTCCTGACCCCTCACCTGTGCCCAGGAGATCATGGCCACCAACCAGGTGGACACCTGGACCATGAACCATGGGGGTTTTATGGGGTTTTAGATGTTTTTATGAGGTTTTATGGAGTTTTTATGGATTTCTATGGGGTTCTGGAGATCTCAGGTGTGTCCTGACCCCTCACCTGTGCCCAGGAGATCGTGGCCACCAACCATGGGCACACCTGGACCATGAACTGTGGGAGTTTTATGGGGTTTTTAATGGGGTTTTAGATGTTTTTATGAGGTGTTATGGAGTCTTTATGGATTTTTATGGGGTTCTGGAGATCTCAGGTGTGTCCTGACCCCTCACCTGTGCCCAGGAGATCATGGCCACCAACCAGGAGGACACCTGGATCAGCAATTCTGGGGTTTTATGGATTTTTATGGGGTTTTAGATGTTTTTATGAGGTTTTATGGAGTTTTTATGGTTTTTTATGGGGTTCTGAGGGTCTCAGGTGTGTCCTGACCCCTCACCTGTGCCCAGGAGATCGTGGCCACCAACCATGGGCACACCTGGACCATGAACTGTGAATTTTTATGAGGTTTTAGATGTTCTTATGAGGTTCTATGGAGTCTTTATGGATTTTTATGGGGTTCTGGAGATCTCAGGTGTGTCCTGACCCCTCACGTGTCCCCAGGAGATCATGGCCACCAACCATGGGCACACCTGGGCCATGAACTTGGGGTTTTATGGAGTTTTTATGGGGTTTTAGATGTTCTTATGAGGTTTTATGGGGTTTCTATGGGGCTTTATGAGGTTCTATGGGGTTTTGGAGATCTCAGGTGTCTCCTCACCTGTGCCCAGGTGATCATGGCCACCAACCATGGGCACACCTGGGCCATGAACTATGGGGGTTTTATGGGGTTTTATGAGGTTTTATGGAGTTTGTATGGATTTCTATGGGGTTCTGAGGGTCTCAGGTGTGTCCTGACCCCTCACCTGTCCCCAGGAGATCATGGCCACCAATGGTGAGGACACCTGGGCCATGAACTTGGGGGTTTTATGGATATTTATGAGGTTTTATGGAGTTTGTATGGATTTTTATGGGATTTTGGAGATCTCAGGTGTGTCCTGCCCCCTCACCTGTGCCCAGGTGATCATGGCCACCAACCATGGGCACACCTGGACCATGAACCATGGGGGTTCTATGAGGTTTTATGGATTTTTATGGGGTTTTATGAGGTTTTATGGGGTTTTTATGGATTTTTATGGGGTTCTGGAGATCTCAGGTGTGTCCTGACCCCTCACCTGTGCCCAGGAGATCATGGCCACCAACCATGGGCACACCTGGGCCATGAACCATGGGGGTTTTATGGGGTTTTATGAGGTTTTATGGAGTCTTTATGGATTTCTATGGGGTTCTGAGGGTCTCAGGTGTGTCCTGACCCCTCACCTGTGCCCAGGAGATCATGGCCACCAACCAGGTGGACACCTGGGCCATGAACCATGGGGGTTTTATGGGGTTTTATGGGGTTTTATGGAGTCTTTATGGATTTCTATGGGGTTCTGGAGATCTCAGGTGTGACCTGACCCCTCACCTGTGCCCAGGAGATCATGGCCACCAACCAGGTGGACACCTGGGCCATGAACCATGGGGGTTCTATGAGGTTTTATGAGGTTTTATGGGGTTTTATGAGGTTTTATGGAGTTTTTATGGATTTCTATGGGGTTCTGAGGGTCTCAGGTGTGTCCTGACCCCTCACCTGTGCCCAGGTGATCATGGCCACCAACCGTGCGGACACGCTGGACCCGGCCCTGCTGCGGCCCGGCCGCCTGGACCGTAAGATCGAGTTCCCGCTGCCCGACCGGCGGCAGAAGCGCCTCATCTTCTCCACCATCACCGGCAAGATGAACCTGTCCGAGGAGGTGGACCTGGAGGATTGTATCCCACACCTGGGGACACCTGGGGGCACACCTGGGGGCAGCTGGGGGCACACCTGGGGACACACCTGGGGACAGCTGGGCACACACCTGGGGACACACCTGGGGGCACCTGGGGGCAGATGGGGACACACCTGGAGGATTGTATCCCACACCTGGGGACACCTGGGGGCAGATGGGGACACACATGGGGGCACCTGGGGACACACCTGGGAGCACCTGGGCACACCTGGGCACACACCTGGGGACACACCTGGGGACAGCTGGGGACACACCTGGAGGATTGTATCCCACACCTGGGGGCAGATGGGGGCAGATGGGGGCACCTGGGGACACACCTGGGGACACACCTGGGGACACCTGGGCATACCTGGGGACACACCTGGGGGCACCTGGGGACACACCTGGGGGCAGATGGGGACACACCTGGGGGCAGATGGGGACACACCTGGGGACACACCTGGGGACACACCTGGGCACACCTGGGGACACACCTGGGGACACACCTGGGGGCAGCTGGGGGTACCTGGGGACACACCTGGGGGCAGATGGGGACAGATGGGGACACCTGGGGGCACACCTGGGGACACCTGGGCATACCTGGGGACACACCTGGGGGCAGATGGGGACACACCTGGGGACACACCTGGGGGCATCTGGGCACACACCTGGGGGCAGATGGGGGCACCTGGGCACACACCTGGGGGCACCTGGGCACACCTGGGCACACACCTGGGGGCACCTGGGGGGGTTAAAACCACACCTGGGGGGCACCTGAGCACACCTGGGGACACCTGGGCATACTTGGGCACACACCTGGGCACACCTGGGGGCATCTGGACACACACCTGGGGGGGTTAAAGCCACACCTGGGGGCACCTGGGCACACCTGGGCACACACCTGGAGGCACCTGAGGGGGTTAAAACCACACCTGGGCACAGCTGCGGGCAGCTGGGCACACCTGGGGGGGTTACAAAGACACCTGGGGGCACCTGGGCAAGGCTGGATGGGGTTAGAAACACACCTGGGCACACCTGGAGAGGGTTGGAAACACACCTGGGCACACCTGGGGGGGCTGGGAATACACCTGGGCACACCTGGGCACACCTGGATGGGGTGAAAAACACAACCTGGGCAGGGCTGGATGGGGTTAGAAACACCTGGGCACACCTGGGCACAGCTGGGGAGGGTTAGAAAACCTGGGGGTACCTGGGCACACCTGGGCACACCTGAACATGCCCTGGGCACACCTGGACGCACCAAGGACACACCTGAGGGTACCTGGGCACACCTGGACATGCCCTAGGCACACCTGAGGGCACCTGGGCACACCTGGGCACGCCTGCGCCGTTTCCTTGACCCCTGCCCCAGACGTGGCGCGGCCGGACAAGATCTCGGGGGCCGACATCAACTCCATCTGCCAGGAGGTGAGGGCACAGCTGGGCACACCTGGGACAGGTGTGGGGCACACCTGGATGCACCTGGGCACACCTGGGGCACACTTGGGCACACCTGGGACACACCTGGGCACAGCTGGGCACAGCTGGGATACACCTGGATGTACCTGGGTGCACCTGGGCACACACCTGGGGTACACCTGGGACACAGCTGAGACACACCTGGGTACACCTGGGACACACCTGGGCACACCTGGGCACAGCTGAGACACACCTGGGTACACCTGGGACACACCTGGGCACACCTGGGCACAGCTGAGACACACCTGGGTACACCTGGGACACACCTGGGCACACCTGGGCACAGCTGAGACACACCTGGGTACACCTGGGACACACCTGGGACACACCTGGGTACACCTGGGCGCATCTGGGCACACCTGGGTACACCTGGGACACACCTGGGCACACCTGGGACAGGTGTTGGGCACGCCTGGGTGGAGCTGGGGCAGGTGTGGCTGTAGCTCAGTGTGGCTGATACTGAGGGGACACTCGGTGACACAGGTGACACAGGTGTGGCTGTGGGTGACACAGGTGACACAGGTGTGGCTGTGGGTGACACAGGTGACACAGGTGTGGCTGTAGCTCAGTGCAGGTGACACAGGGCTGGCTGTGGGTGGCTGTAGGTGACACAGGTGACACTCAGGTGTCCCAGGTGACACCCAGGTGACACTGGGGTGACATTGTCCCCAGGGTGGCATGCTGTCAATGCGGGAGAACAGGTACACAGTGCTGGCACAGGTGACACAGGGCTGGCTGTGGGTGACACAGGTGTGGCTGTAGCTCAGTGCAGGTGACACAGGGCTGGCTGTGAGTGGCTGTGGGTGTCCCAGGTGACACTCAGGTGACACTGGGGTGACATTGGCAGGGTGGCATGCTGGCGGTCAGGGAGAACAGGGACACAGGGCTGGCTGTAGGTAACACAGGTGACACCCAGGTGACACTCAGGTGACACAGGTGTCCCTGTCCCCAGGGTGGCATGCTGGCGGTCAGGGAGAACAGGTACACGGTGCTGGCACAGGTGACACAGGTGTGGCTGTAGGTGACACAGGTGACACAGGGCTGGCTGTGGGTGACACAGGTGACACTCAGGTGACACAGGTGTCCCTGTCCCCAGGGTGGCATGCTGGCGGTCAGGGAGAACAGGTACACGGTGCTGGCACAGGTGACACAGGGCTGGCTATGGGTGGTTGTAGGTGACACAGGTGACACTCAGGTGTCCCAGGTGACACTCAGGTGACACTCAGGTGACATTGGCAGGGTGGCATGCTGTCAATGCGGGAGAACAGGTACATGGTGCTGGCACAGGTGACACAGGTGTGGCTGTGGCTGGCACAGGTGACACAGGTGACACTCAGGTGTCCCAGGTGACACTGAGGTGACATTGGCAGGGTGGCATGCTGGCGGTCAGGGAGAACAGGTACACGGTGCTGGCACAGGTGACACAGGTGTGGCTGTGGGTGACACAGGTGACACTGAGGTGACATTCCCAGGGTGGCATGCTGGCGGTCAGGGAGAACAGGTACACAGTGCTGGCACAGGTGACACAGGTGACACTCAGGTGTCCCAGGTGACACTGAGGTGACACTGGGGTGACATTGGCAGGGTGGCATGCTCATGGTCAGGGAGAACAGGTACACGGTGCTGGCACAGGTGACACAGGGCTGGCTGTGGGTGACACAGGTGACACTCAGGTGACACTCAGGTGACACTGAGGTGACATTGTCCCCAGGGTGGCATGCTGGTGGTCAGGGAGAACAGGTACATGGTGCTGGCACAGGTGACACAGGTGTGGCTGTAGGTGACACAGGTGACACAGGGCTGGCTGTGGGTGACACAGGGCTGGCTGTGGGTGACACAGGTGATACTCAGGTGACACTCAGGTGACACAGGGCTGGCTGTGGCTCAGTGCAGGTGACTCAGGGCTGGCTGTGAGTGGCTGTGGGTGTCCCAGGTGACACTCAGGTGACACAGGTGTCCCTGTCCCCAGGGTGGCATGCTGGCGGTCAGGGAGAACAGGTACACGGTGCTGGCACGGGTGTGGCTGTGGCTCAGTGTAGGTGACACAGCTGACACTCAGGTGTCCCAGGTGACACTCAGGTGACACTGAGGTGACATTGTCCCCAGGGTGGCATGCTGGCGGTCAGGGAGAACAGGTACATCGTGCTGGCACAGGTGTGGCTGTGGGTGACACAGGGTTGGCTGTAGGTGACACAGGGCTGGCTGTGGGTGACACAGGTGACACTCAGGTGACACAGGTGTCCCTGTCCCCAGGGTGGCATGCTGGCGGTCAGGGAGAACAGGTACATCGTGCTGGCCAAGGACTTTGAGAAGGCCTACAAAACCGTCATCAAGAAGGACGAGCAGGAGCACGAGTTCTACAAGTGACACCTTGGGGACACCTTGGGGACACCTTGGGGACACCTTGGGGACACCTTGGGGACACCTGGAGGAACCCCCCGGGGGCACCTGGGGACGTTCAAATAAAGCTGAGACCGGAGAGAGAGCGTTGGAGCCTTTTTGGGGACACCGGGAGGGACACGGGGACATCCCTGGGAGGGACCTGGGGACACCCCTGGGGACACCGGGAGGGACTTGGGGACACTGGGATGGTCCTTGGGGACACTGAGAGGGACTTGGGGACACCCTTGGGGACACTGGGAGGGACCTGGGGACACCCTTGGGGACACAGGGAGGGACATGGGGACATCCCTGAGGACACGGGGACACCCTTGGGGGACACTGGGAGGGAGTTGGGGACACCGGGAGGGACATGGGGACTCCCTTGGGGACACCGGGAGGGACATGAGGACACTGGGAGGGACATGGGGACACCAGGAAGGGCATGGGGACTCCCTTGGGGACACTGGGAGGGACTTGGGGGCATCCTGGGGACATGGGGACACTCATGGGGACACCGGGATGGCCCCTGGGGACCACTGGGAGGGACTTGGGGACACTGAGGGGGACATGGGGACATCATTGGGGGGGGGATTTGGGGACACTCCTGGGGACATGGGGACACTGGGATGGCCCTTGGGGACACTGGGAGGGACCTGGGGACACCCATGGGGACACTGAGATGGACATGGGGATACTGGGAGGGACTTGGGGACACTCCTGGGACACTGGGACACGGCTTGGGTCACCCATGGGGACACTGGGACAGACATAGGGACATCCCTGAGGACATGGGGACACCCATGGGGACACTGGGAGGGACCTGGGGACACCGGGAGGGACATGGGGACATCATTGGGGGGGATTTGGGGACACTCCTGGGGACACTGGGATGGAGTTGGGGACACCATGAGGGACCTGGAGACACCCTTGGGGACACTGGGACATGACAGGGGACGCTGGGAGGGACCTGGGGACGCCCTTGGGGATACTCGGACATCCTTGGGGACACTGGGACAACCTCAGGGACACCTTGGGGACACCTTGGGGACACCTTGGGGTCACCTGGGCGCTCCTTGTGGCCCCCAGGACACGGCGCCAGCCTCGGGGACCCCTCGGGGTGGCCTTGGCGACATCGCGACACTTTTGGGGACATCGGGGGGCGGGGCCGAGAGCGGCTCGGTGGAAACCACGCCCACTTCGATGACGTCAATCCCTCGGTTCCGCCCCCTCCCCTCGGGCGCCGCAGTGCGCCGGGACCGAGCGGAGCCGAAAAGAGCCGGAAAGAGCCGAAGCGGAGCCGAACGCCGGCGAACCGGGAGGCGGAAAGAGCCGAAGGCCGGGGAGCGAAAAAAGCCGAAGCGGAGCCGAAGCGGACCCGCCTGAGGGTCCGGCCATGCCTTGAAGCGGCTCCTCCGACCCGTCCCGGGCTCTTCCTCCTCCTCTTCCTCCTCCTCATCCTCCTCCTGCGGCAGGGGGAGGGGCCCATGGGCCGGGCAGGGGGCCGAGGGGGACCGGAGACGCTGAACTGGGCCCAAACTGGGCCCAACTGGGCTCAACTGGGCCGAACTAGGCCGGAGAAATCAGAACCGGGCCGGAAAGAAGCGAAGTTGTCCGGAAAGAGCCGAAGAGGGAGCGGGATAAGCGAAGTGCGGACGGAGCTGTACGGAAAGAACCGAACCGGGCCGGAAAGAAGCGAAGTGGGACGGAAAGAACCGAACTGGGCCGGAAGTAAGCGAAGCGGGCCGGAAGTAGACGAAGGAAGAGCGGGGAGGGTCGGAAAGAGCCGAACCGGGGACGAAGTGGGCCGGAAAGAGCCGAAGGTGTCCGGAAATTGCCGAAGTGCCGCCATGTTGCTGCCGCTGCTCCTCGGGCTCCTCGAGGGTGAGTTCGGGACTCCCCGAATGTCACCGGGACCCCAAAATGTCACCAAATGTCCCCAAAATGTCCACAAATGTCCACAAAATGTCCACAAATGTCCCCAAAATGTCACCTGGGATCCTCAAAATATTCCCAAACGTCACCTGGGACCCCCAAAATGTCTCCAAAATGTCCCAAAATGTGCCCAGATGTCACCTGAGACCCCAAAATGTCCCAAAATGTGCCCAAAATGTCACCTGGGACCCCCCAAATGTCACCTGGGACGCCCAAAATGTCTCAAAATGTCCCCAAATGTTACTTGGAACCCCCAAAATGTCCCCAAATGTCCTCAAAATGTCCCCAAAATGTCCCCAAATGTCCCCAAAATGTCACCTGGGACCCCAAAAATTTCCCCAAATCTTTGGGTGAATTTTTGGACCAAATTTTATTGGAATTTCACAGGAATTTTTGGGAATTCTGGGAAAATTTGGGAATTTTTTCCTGACCCCCTCCCCTTCTCTCCCCTCTCCACAATTTTGGGGTTCTGGGGGTGGATTTTGGGTCAATTTTGGGTCAATTTTGGGTCAATTTTGGGTCAATTTTAACCCTTTCTGGGTGATTTTTTTGACCAAATCTCAGTCAAATTTCACTGAATTTTTGGGGAATTTTGGGAAATTTTGGGAATTTCTTCCTGACCCCATTTTTGGCATCTCGGGGCTGGATTTTAGGTCAAATTTGGGTCGATTTTAACAATTTTTAATGGGGTTTTTTTGACCATATTTCTGTCAAATTTAAACAGAAATTCACAGGAATTTTTGGGGATTTCTTTTGGGGAATTTTTTGGGGAATTTTTTTTGAATTTTAGGAAAATTTGGGAATTCCTTCCTGACCTCCCCCTTTCTCCCCCTCCCTGTAATTTTGAGGTCCTGGGGGTGGATTTTGACTCCACTTTGGGTCGATTTTAACAATTTTATTGGTTTTTTTGGACCAAATTTCATTGAAATTTCAACAGAATTTCACAGGAATTTTGGGAAAATTTGGGAATTTCTTCCTGACCCTCCTCTTCTCCTCTTCCCCATTTTTTGGATTTTGGGGCTGAACTTTGGGTCCATTTTGGGTCAATTTTAACCATTTTTGGGGTGTTTTTTTGGACCAAATTCCGTTCCAGTTTCAATGGAATTTCACAGGAATTTTTGGGGAATTTTTTGGGAATTCCGGGAAAATTCGGGAATTCTCTCCTGATCCGCCCCTTCTCTCCCCTCTCCACAATTTTGGGAGTCCTGGGGGTGGATTTTGGGTCAATTTTGGTTCAATTTAAACCATTTTTGGGGTGGATTTTTGGACCAAATTTCCATCAAATTTCAACGGAATTTCACCAAATTTTTTGGGAATTTCGGGTAAATTCTGAAATTCTCTCCTGACCCCCCTCCCCCCCATCTTTTTCCCCCCTCCCTGCAGTTTCGGGGGCCCTGGGGGGGTGCGTGGAGGTGGCCTCGGGCACCGAGGCCGTGCTGGGGGCGCCGTTCCGGCTGCTCTGCATCGCCTGCAAGCGCCGCAGCGAGACCCCGGCCGAGGCCGAGAGCGAGTGGTTCTTCCGTCCTGAGGGGGCCCCCCAGTTCGAGAAGGTCACTGGGAGGCACTGGGAGGGGACTGGGAGGGGACTGGGAGGGACTGGGAGGGGATTGGGATAAACTGGGAGGGACTGGGAGGACGCTGCAGGTCCCAAAGGCGCCACCAGGGGAGCCGCGGAAACAATGGGAGGGAATTGAGGAGGATTGGGGTGAACTGGGAGGGACTGGGAGTTACTGGGAGGGACTGGGAGTTACTGGGAGGACGCTGCAATTCCCAATGGTGCCACCAGGGGGAGCTGGGGAAACGCTGGGAGGGACTGGGATGGGATTGGGATAAACTGGGAGGGACTGGGAGTTACTGGGAGGACGCTGCAGTTCCCAATGGCGCCACCAGGGGGAGCCGGGGAAACAATGGGAGGGAATTGAGGAGGATTGGGATAAACTGGGAGGGGATTGGGAATGACTGGGAGGGACTGGGATAAACTGGGAGGGACTGGGAGTTACTGGGAGGACGCTGCAGTTCCCAATGGCGCTGCCAGGGGGAGCTGGGGAAACACTGGGAGGGAATTGGGAATGGATTGGGACAAACTGGGATAAACTGGGAGGGACTGGGAGGATGCTGCAGTTCCCAATGGCACCACCAGGGGGAGCTGTGGAAACACTGGGAGGGATTGGGATAGACTGGGAGTTACTGGGAGGATGCTGCAGTTCCCAATGGCGCCACCAGGGGGAGCCAGGGAAACACTGGGAGGGGATTGGGACAAATTGGGAGGGATTGGGACAAACTGGGATAAACTGGGAGGGGATTGGGATGGGATTGGGATAGACTGGGAGGGATTGGGAGGACGCTGCAGTTCCCAATGGCACCACCAGGGGGAGCTGGGGAAACACTGGGAGTTCATTGAGGGGAACTGGGAGGGAATTGGGAGGGACTGGAATGAATTGGGAATTACTGGGATGAACTGGGAGGAGGCTGCAGTTCCCAAAGCCACCACGAGGGGGAGCTGGGGAAATACTGGGAGTTCATTGGGATGGACTGGGATGAAGTGGGAGTTACTGGGAGGCACTGGGAGCTACTGGAGAGACCCTGGAGAGCCCCAGGGCCATACTGGGAGTCACTGGGCCGATCTGGGCTAAACTGGGCGCTACTGGGAATTACTTGCGCCACAATTGCAATACCAACCTCAACCACCAGAGGGTGCCACTGAGCCAAGCCCATTTCCAATCCCTTCCCACCAACCTTTACTGGTTTTTACTGGTTTTTACCGGTGCAGATCCTGCACTACAGCCCCGAGGAGGGCGAGTGGGTGGCTCCTGGGCCGTTTTTCGGGGTGATCTCCTGGAACGGCTCGCGGGGCACGCGGGACCTGCAGGACCTGTCGGTGTGGCTGATGGAGGTGAAGCGCAGCCACGCCGGGCAGTACGTGTGCCGGCTGAAACGCAACCTGACCTTCGAGGGCTACACCTACAGCCTGGCCAGGAACCAGACCCTGCGGCTGGCCGTGGTGGAGAAAGGTGCTGGGAGGCACTGGGATAAACTGGGAGGCACTGGGAGTTACTGGGATGTGGTTGGAAGGGATTGGGATGAACTGGGAGTTACTGGGAGTTGGTTGGAAGGGACTGGGAGGGACTGGAATGGAGTTGGAGGGAAGTAAAATGGAGGTGGGAGGGATTAAAGGGGAACTGGGATGGACTGGGAGGGACTGGGAATTACTGGGAGGTGCTGGGAGGACGCTGCAGTTCCCAGAGCCGCCACCAGGGGGAGACACTGGGAGTTCATTGAGGGGAACTGGGAGGGACTGGGAGTTACTGGGAGGGAATTGGGTTACACCTACAGCCTGGCCAGGAACCAGACCCTGGGGCTGGCCGTGGTGGAGAAAGGTGCTGGGAGGGACTGGGATGAACTGGGAGGGACTGGGAGGCGGTTGGAAGGGATTGGGAGGGACTGGAGGGGACTGGGATGGACTGGGAGTTACTGGGATGTGGTTGGAAGGGATTGGATGGGACTGGAGTGGAGTTGGAGGGAAGTAAAATGGAGGTAGGAGGGATTAAAGGGGAACTGGGATGGACTGGGAGGGGACTGGGATGGGACTGGGATGGACTGGGAGGGGACTGGGAGGGACTGGGAATTACTGGGAGTTGCTGGGAGGACACGGCAATTCCCAAAGACGCCACCAGGGGGCGCGGGGGAGACACTGGGAGTTCATTGAGAGGGACTGGGATGAGATTGGGATGGACTGGGAGAGGACTGGGAGTTACTGGGAGTTACTGGGAGGGGATTGGGTCACACCCAGAGCCTGGCCAGGAACCAGACCCTGGGGCTGGCCGTGGTGGAGAAAGGTACTGGGAGGGACTGGGATAAACTGGGAGGGACTGGGATGTGGTTGGAAGGGATTGGGATGGAGTTGGAGGGAAGTAAAATGGAGGTGGGAGGGTTTAAAGGGGAACTGGGATGAACTGGGAGGGGACTGGGAGTTACTGGGATGTGGTTGGAAGGGACTGGGAGGGAGTGGAATGGAGTTGGAGGGAAGTAAAACAGAGGTGGGAGGGATTAAAGGGGAACTGGGGTGGACTGGGAAGGACTGGGATGAGATTGGGATGGACTGGGAGGGACTGGGATGTGGTTGGGAGGGACTGGGAGGGACTGGAATGGACTGGGAGTTACTGGGAGGGAATTGGGTTACACCCAGAGCCTGGCCAGGAACCAGCCCCTGGGGCTGGCCATGGTGGAGAAAAGTGCTGGGAGGGACTGGGATAAACTGGGAGTTACTGGGATAAACTGGGAGTTACTGGGATGTGGTTGGAAGGGACTGGGAGGGACTGGAATGGAGCTGGAAGGGATTAAGGAGAACTGGGATGGACTGGGAGTTACTGGGAGTTTCTGGGAGTTGCTGCAGTTCCCAAAGATGCCACCAGGGGGAGACACTGGGAGTTCATTGAGGGGAACTGGGAATCACTGGGATCACATTTCAATCATACTGGGAGCACTGGGCGTTACTGGGAGGGCATTGGGAGGGCACTGGGACCAAACTGGGAGGGCACTGGGACCAAACTGGGAGGGCACTGGGAGATCAATGGGAGCACTGGGAGGGCACTGGGACCAAACTGGGAGGGCTGGGATCAAACTGGGATCAAACTGGGGGCACTGGGACCAAACTGGGACCAAACTGGGACCAAACTGGGAGGGCTGGGACCAAACTGGGATGAAACTGGGATCAAACTGGGATCAAACTGGGCCTCACTGGAAGCTGCTGGCGAGCACTGGGAAGGCTCCACACCCATATAAGGCAGAAGATGGGCGTGGCTTAGGCCGGAATGGGCGTGGCTTAGCCCAAAACGAACAATTTTGCCTCCAAAACCGCCGAATTTTCCGGGATTTTTTTGGGGATTTTTTTGGGGATTTTTTTGGGGATTTTTTTGGAAACTTTTTGGGGACAATTCCTGAGGGTTTTGGGAATTTTTTTGTCCCCCCTTTTCCACCCCCCGAAGCGCGGCGGGACCTGGCGTCCATCGTGTCTGAGATCCTGATGTACGTGCTGATCGTGGTGCTGACGCTCTGGCTCGCCGCCGAGATGCTCTACTGCTACCGCAAGGTGGCGGCCGCATCCCCGCCCCCCGACAGCGCGTGAGTGGGCGGGGCCAGAAGGGGGGAGGCGGGGCTTAACCAGCAGGCGAAATTTGGGGGGAAAAATGAAAAAAAACGGGGCGGAAAAAGGAGGAAATTGAGGAAATTAGGAGGAAAACGGGGTTTCAAAATGGCGGAGGGGGCGTGGCTTTGGGAGTGGGGGCGTGGTTTAAATTAGGAGTGGTTTGGGTTGGGATTTGGGGGGAAATGTAAAAAATTGGGGGGAAATTGGGAGGAAAATGGGGTTTCAAAATGGCGGAGGGGGCGTGGCTTTGGGAGTGGGGGCGTGGTTTAAATTAGGAGAGGTTTGGGGTTGGAATTTGGGGGGGAAATGCAAAAAATTGGGTGAAAATGGGGTGAAAAATGAAGAAATTGTGGTTTCAAAATGGTGGGAGGGCGTGGCTTAAAGCGTAGGGGCGTGGTTTTGGCAGTGGGTGTGGTCTGAAGGGGGCGTGGTTTAAATTTGGAGGGTTTTGGGTTGGGATTTGGGGGGGAAATATAAAAAATTGGGTGAAAATGGGGAGAAAAATGGGGAAATTAGGAGGAAGATGGGGTTTCAAAATGGCGGAGGGGGCGTGGCTTTGGGAGTGGGGGCGTGGTTTAAATTCAGACTGGTTTGGGGTTGGGATTTGGGGGGCAAATGCAAAAAACTGGGCGGAAAAAAGGAGGAAATTGAGGAAATTAGGAGGAAAACGGGGTTTCAAAATGGCGGAGGGGGCGTGGCTGTGGGAGTGGGGGGCGTGGTTTAAATTAGGAGTGGATTGGGGTTGGGATTTGGGGGGGGAATGTAAAAAACTGGGTGGAAATGGGGTGAAAAATGAGAAAATTGGGGGTTAAGATGGCGGAGGGGGTGTGGTTTAAAGCGTGAGGGCGTGGCTTTGGAAGTGGGTGTGGTATAAGGGGGCATGGTTTAATTTTGGAGGGTTTTGGGTTGGAGTTTGGGGGGAAATGCAAAAAATTGGGTGAAAATGGGGCGAAAAATGGGGAAATTGGGAGGAAAATGGGGTTTCAAAATGGCGGAGGGGGCGTGGTTTAAAGCGTGTGGGCGTGGCTTTGGGAGTGGGGGGCGTGGTTTAATTTTGGAGGGTTTTGGGCTGGGATCTGGGGGAAAATGGGGTGAAAAATGGGGAAATTGGGGTTTCAAAATGGCGGAGAAGGCGTGGCTTAAAGCATGGGGGCGTGGCCTTGTATTGGGTGTGGTCTGAACTGGGCGTGGCTTAAATTAGGAGTGGTTTGGGTTGGAATTTGGGGGGAAAATGTAAAAAATTGGGTGAAAATGGGGCAAAAAATGAAGAAATTGGGGTTTCAAAATGGCGGAGGGGCGTGGCTTAAACCGTAGGGGCGTGGTTTAGGAGTGGGTGTGGTCGCGAGGGGCGTGGTTTAAATTTGGAAGGTTTGGGGTTGGAATTTGGGGGGGAAATGTAAAAAACGGGGTGAAAATGGGGCGAAAAATGAGGAAATTGGGGTTTCAAAATGGCGGGGAGGGCGTGGCTTTGAGCTTGTGGGCGTGGCTTTCAGAGTGGGTTTGGCCTAAAGGGGGCGTGGTTTAATTTTGGAGGGTTTTGGGCTGGAATTTGGTGGGGAAATGCAGAAAATTGGGTGAAAATGGGGTGAAAAATGAAGAAATTGGGGTTTCAAAATGGCGGAGGGGGCGTGGCTTAAAGCGTGAGGGCGTGGATTTGGGAGTGGGCGTGGTCTAAGGGGGCGTGGTCGAAATTTGGAGTGGTTTGGGGTTGGAATTTGGGGGGGAAATGTAAAAAATTGGGTGAAAATGGGGTGAAAAATGGGGAAATTGGGAGGAAAATGGGGTTTCAAAATGGCGGAGGGGGCGTGGCTTTGGGAGTGGGGGCGTGGTTTAAATTAGGAGAGGTTTGGGGTTGGAGATTGGGGGGAAAATGTAAAAAACTGGGTGAAAATGGGGTGGAAAATGGGGAAATTGGGAGGAAAATGGAGTTTCAAAATGGCGGAATGGGCGTGGCTTAAGGCGTGAGGGCGTGGATTTGGGAGTGGGTGTGGTCGAAAGGGGCGTGGTTTAAATTAGGAGTGGTTTGGGGTTGGAGTTTGGGGGGAAATGTAAAAAACTGGGTGAAAATGGGGCAAAAAATGAGGAAATTGGGGTTTCAAAATGGCGGAGGGGGCGTGGTTTAAAGTGTGAGGGCGTGGTTTAGGAGTGGGTGTGGTCAAAAGGGGCGTGGCTTAATTTTGGAGGGTGTTGGGTTGGAATTTGGGGGCGAAATGCAAAAAATTGGGTGAAAATGGGGTGAAAAATGGGGAAATTGGGGTTTCAAAATGGCGGAGGGGGCGTGGCTTAAACCGTAGGGGCGTGGTTTAGGAGTGGGTGTGGTCGCGAGGGGCGTGGTTTAAATTTGGAAGGTTTGGGGTTGGAATTTGGGGGGGAAATGTAAAAAATTGGGTGAAAATGGGTGAAAAATGAGGAAATTGGGGTTTCAAAATGGCGGAGGGGGCGTGGCTTAAAATGTAGGGGCGTGGTTTAGGAGTGGGTGTGGTCGCGAGGGGGCGTGGCTTAAATTTGGAGTGGTTTTGGGTCGGGATTTGGGGGGAAATGTAAAAAATTGGGTGAAAATGGGGCGAAAAATGAGAAAATTGGGGGTTAAGATGGCGGAGGGGGCGTGGCTTAAAGAAGGAGGGCGTGGCTTTCAGAGTGGGCGTGGCCTAAGGGGGCGTGGTCTAAATTTTCAGGGGAAAGTGAAAATTGGGGTAAAAAATGGGGAATTTTGGGTGATTTTGGTGGGAATTTTGGGGGTTTTTTTTTTGGCTTTTTTGGGGGGATTTTGGGGCATTTCTGGGGGGAATTTTTGGGGGAATTTTTGAGGTTTTGGAGAATTTTTGGGGTGGAATTTCTGGAATTTTTGGGTCACTTTGGGGCCTGTTTTGGGCGGATTTTTTGGGATTTGCTGACTTTGGAAATGGAATTTTGGGGTGGAATTTTTTGGATTTTGGGGCTTTTTTAGGTTCTGATTTTGAGGCTTTTTTAGGTTCTGATTTTGAGGCTTTTTTGGTGGGAATTTTTTGGATTTTGGGGCTTTTTTCTGGTGGAATTTTTGGGATTTTTGGCCGGAATTTCTTTTTGATTTTGGGACTTTTTGGGCTGGAATTTTTGGGATTTTCTGGGGGGAATTTTTGGGGATTTTTGGGACTTTTTGGGGTGGAATTTGTGGGATTTTTGGGACCATTCGGGGTCGAATTTCTGGGATTTTGGAGCATTTTTGGGCGACATTTTGGGGCTTTTTGGGGCAGAATTTTTGGGATTTTTTGGGGACTTTTTGGGGTGGAATTTTTGAGATTTTTGGGACTTTTTGGACCGGATTTTTTTTTATTTTGGGACATTTTTGGGCAGAATTCTTGGGATTTTGGCTGGGATTTCTTTTTGATTTTGGGACTTTTTGGGATGGAATTTTTGGGATTTTCTGGGAGGAATTTTGGGGATTTTTGGGACTTTTTGGGGTGGAATTTCTGGGATTTTTGGGACCATTCAGGGTCAAATTTCTGGGATTTTGGAGCATTTTTGGGTGACATTTTGGGGCGGATTTTGTTGGGGTTTTTTTTATTTTGTGGTGGAATTTTTGGGATTTTTGGGGGAAATTTTGGGGATTTTTGGCTGAATTTCTTTCTGATTTTGGGACTTTTTGGGCTGGATTTTTTTGGATTTTCTGGGGGGAATTTTTGGGGGATTTTTGGGACTTTTTGGGGTGGAATTTGTGGGATTTTTGGGGTCGAATTTCTGGGATTTTGGAGCATTTTTGGGGCATTTTGGGTGGAATTTTTGGATTTTCTGGGTGGAATTTTTGGGGATTTTTGGATAGAATTTTTTAAATTTTGATGCTTTTTGGGGTGGGTTTTTTTATTTATTTTGGGACATTTTCCAGTGGATTTTTGGGATTTTGGGCTGGAATTCCTTTTGATTTTGGGACTTTTCGGGCTGGAATTTTTTGGATTTTCTGGGGGGAATTTTTGGGGATTTTTGGGACTTTTTGGGGTGGAATTTGTGAATTTTTGGGACCATTCGGGGTCGAATTTCTGGGATTTTGGAGCATTTTTGGGCGACATTTTGGGGCATTTTGGGGTGGAATTTTTGGGATTTTTTGGGGACTTTTTGGGGTGGAATTTTTGAGATTTTTGGACTTTTTGGACCGGATTTTTTTTTATTTTGGGACATTTTTGGGCGGAATTATTGGGATTTTGGCTGGAATTTCTTTTTGATTTTGGGACTTTTTGGGCTGGAATTTTTGGGATTTTTTGGGGGAAATTTTGGTGATTTTTGGCTGGAATTTCTTTTTGATTTTGGGAATTTTTGGGCTGGAATTTTTGGGATTTTGGGCTGGAATTTTTGGGATTTTTGGCTGGAATTTCTTTTTGATTTTGGGATTTTTTGGGCTGGAATTTTTGGGATTTTTGGGGGGAATTTTTGGGGATTTTGGGTGGAATTTGTGGGATTTTTTTGGGGATTTTAGGGTAGAATTTTTAAAATTTTGACCCATGTTTGGGGTGGATTTTTTTTATTTTCAGCCATTTTCAGGTGGAATTATGGCTGGAATTTCGTTTTGATTTTGGGACTTTTTGGGGTGGAATTTTCGGGATTTTTGGGGGAATTTTTGGGGATTTTTGGGACTTTTTGGGGCGGAATTTTTGAGATTTTTGGGACTTTTTTGGACTGGATTTTTTTTTTATTTTGGGACATTTTCCAGTGGATTTTTTGGGATTTTGGCTGGAATTTCTTTTTGATTTTGGGACTTTTAGGGCTGGAAGTTTTGGGATTTTTTGGGGGAAATTTTGGGGATTTTTGCCTGGAATTTCTTTTTGATTTTGGGACTTTTTGGGGTGGAATTTTTGGGATTTTCTGGGGGAAAATTTTTGGGACTTGTTGGGGTGGAATTTGTGGGATTTTTGGGACCATCAGGGGTCGAATTTCTGGGATTTTGGAGCATTTTTGGGTGACATTTTGGGGCAGAATTTTTTTTTATTTTAGGGTGGAATATTTGGGATTTTCTGGGGGGAATTTTTGGGGATTTTTGGGCTGGATTTTTTTGATTTTAGGACATTTTTGGGCAGAATTCTTGGGATTTTGGCCGGAATGTCTTTTTGATTTTGGGACTTTTTGGGCTGGAACTTTCCGGATTTTCTTGGGTGAATTTTCGGGGTGGAATTTTGGCCATTTTTGCCCTTTTTGCACCGGATTTTTTTTATTTTCGGGCATTTTGGGGTTGGAATTTTGGGGATTTTGGGCTTCCCGGAATTTTGGGGCCCCTCCCACACCCCGAATTTCTCCTCTCCCCCTCCTCAGGTCGGAATATTTGGCCATCACCTCCGAGAGCAAAGAAAACTGCGGGGGCGTCCAGGTGGCCGAGTGACCCCGAGTGACCCCGAGTGACCCCTGAGTGACCCCTGAGTGACCCCTGAGTGACCCCGAGTGACCCCGAGTGACCCCTGACCCCCCAGGCCCCCCCTGCAATAACCCCCCCGGGGGGGCCCCACCCTGACCCCGCATGGCCCCGATCCCCCATCCCCCAAGACCCCAAAATTGGGGAAAAATCCCCAAAATTTGGGGAAAAAAAATCCCAAAATCTGGGGGAAAAATCCCAAAATTTGGGCAAAAAAATTCCTAAAATGTGGGGAAAAAAATCTCAAAATTTGGGCAAAAAAATTCCCAAAATTTGGGGAAAAAATCTCAAAAATTTGGGCAAAAAAAATCCCAAAATCTGAGGGGAAAAATCCCAAAAATTGGGGGGAAAAATCCCAAAATTTGGGCAAAAAAGTCCCAAAATTTGGGGGAAACCACCAAAAATTTGAGGGAAAAAATCTCAAAAATTTGGGCAAAAAAAAATCCCAAAATCTGGGGGAAAATCCCAAAAATTTGGGGAAAAAAATTCCCAAAATTTGGGGGAAAAATCCCAAAATTTGGGGAAAAAAATCTCAAAAATTTGGGCAAAAAAATCCCAAAATCTGAGGGGAAAAATCCCAAAAATTTGGGGAAAAAAATTCCCAAAATCTGGGAAAAAAATTCCCAAAATCTGAGGGGAAAAATCCCAAAATTTGGGGAAAAAAAATCGCAAAAATTTGGGCAAAAAAAATCCCAAAATCTGAGGGGAAAAATCCCAAAAATTGGGGGGAAAAATTCCAAAATTTGGGCAAAAAAAATTCCCACAATCTGGGGGAAAAGTCCAAAAATTTGGGGGAAAAGATTTCCAAAATCTGGGAAAAAAATTCCCAAAATCTGAGGGGAAAAATCCAAAATTTGGGGAAAAAATCGCAAAAATTTGGGCAAAAAAAAAATCCCAAAATCTGAGGGGAAAAATCCCAAAAATTGGGGGGAAAAATTCCAAAATTTGGGCAAAAAAAATTCCCAAAATCTGAGGGGAAAAATCCCAAAATTTGGGGAAAAAATCTCAAAAATTTGGGCAAAAAATTCCCAAAATCTGGGGGAAAATCCCAAAAATTTGGGCAAAAAAATTCCCAAAATCTGAGGGGAAAAATCCCAAAATCTGAGGGGAAAAGTCCAAAAATTTGGGGGAAAAAAACTTCCAAAATCTGGGGGAAAAATCCCAAAATTTGGGGAAAAAAATTACCAAAATCTGGGGAAAAATCCAAAATTTCGGCAAAAAAATTCCCAAAATCTGAGGGGAAAAATCCCAAAATTGGGGGGAAAAATTTCAAAATTTGGGCAAAAAAATTCCCAAAATCTGGGGGGAAAACCCCAAAATTTGGGCAAAAATATTCCCAAAATCTGGGAGGAAAAATCCGAAAATTTGGGGAAAAATTTGGGGAAAAAATCTCAAAAATTTGGGCAAAAAAAAATCCCAAAATCTGGGGAAAAAAATTCCCAAAATCTGGGGAAAAAAATTCCCAAAATCTGAGGGGAAAAGTCCAAAAATTTGGGGGAAAAAACTTCCAAAATCTGGGGGAAAAATCCCAAAATTTGGGGAAAAAAATTCCCAAAATCTTGGGGAAAAATCCCAAAATTTGGGCAAAAAAATTCCCAAAATCTGAGGGGAAAAATCCCAAAATTTGGGGAAAAAAATTCCCAAAATCTGGGGAGAAAATCCCAAAATTTGGGCAAAAAAAATCCCAAAATCTGGGGGAAAAATCCCAAAATTTGGGCGAAAAAATTCCCAAAATCTGGGGGAAAAATCCCAAAATTTGGGCAAAAATATTCCCAAAATCTGGGGAAAAAATCCCAAAATTTCGGCAAAAAAATTCCCAAAATCTGAGGGGAAAAATCCCAAAATTTAGGGAAAAAAATCACAAAAATTTCTGGGGAAATTCTGCAAAATTTGGGGAAAATTTCCTTAAAAGTTGGAGAAGAAAAATCCAGAATTTGGAGCAGAAAAATTCCAAATTTTAGGGAAAATTTCCCGAAAAATTGAGGGGGAAAAAAATCGCAAAAATTGGAGGGAACAATTCCAAAAAATTGAGAGGAAAAATTCCAAAATTTAGGGGGAAAAATATCAAAATTTTGGGGAAAAAAATCCCAAAAATTTCACGGGGAAAGTCCCAAAAGTTGAGGAAAAAATCCTAAAATTTGGGGGAAAAACCCTCAAAATTTGAGGGAGAAACTCCCAAAATTTAGGATTAAAAACCTTTCAAAATTTGGGCAAAGAAATCCAAGATTTTGACAAAATCTGTCAAAATTTAATATAAAACACCCAAAATTTGGGATAAAATCCTTCAAACTTCAGAAAAAACCACCCCAAAATTGCCCTGAAATTCCCCCAAAATTTTGGGGTGAAAAATTCAAAATTTGGGATTAAAAAAACCCCAAATTTTTGGGGAAAATCCCCAAAATTTTGGGGTCAAATTCCCCAAATTTGGGGTAGATCCCCCCCCCAGTGTGAGAGAGAGTGCGCATGTAAATGAGCTGTATGTAAATGAGCTGTATGCAAATGAGCCGTATGCAAATGAGCGATATTTAAAAGAGCAATATGTAAATGAGACAAGAGGACAAGACCTCAACAGCACTTTATGCAAATGAGGGGGATGTGGCAATACAAATGAGGGCGATATGCAAATGAGGGGTGTGTAAATATATGTAAATGAGGTTATATGCAAATGGAGATGTTATGTTGTCGATATGCAAATGAGATGGAGATGAGCGACGACAATTGCGAGCGCGGGTTATTTAATATGTAAATGAGCTGTACATAAACAAGCATTATGCAAATGAGCACTGACACAGCCGCACAAATGCACATCTCACTTAACTGCCATATGCAAATGAACCTGCAAATGAGGCGGGGCATGCAAATGAGCACCGAGCACCGTATGCAAATGAGCACCGCCGTGTCTACACTTCGCTGTATGCAAATGAACGCCCGTATGCAAATGAGTGCCATAATTAACGGATTTATTGTGCCAAGCCCCGATATGTAAATGAACATGCAAATGAACATGCAAATGAGCTGGACTGCCGAGCCTCGAGTCCTTGGTGTGGGTGGGGCGCCGATATGCAAATTAGATTTATGCTAATGAGGGACGCACAAATGGAGAACCGCGGTGGGGTGGGCTATGCAAATGAGCCATATGCAAATGAGGCGGTGACGTCACTGGGGGATTTTGGCCTGAAATTCCCAAATTTTGGAGGCAAATCCCAAATGTTGGGGTTCCTGGGCTGATTTTGGGGTCAAATTCCCAAATTTTGGGGTCCAATCCCAGAATTTTGGGTCCCATTCCCAAATTTTTGGGACAAAATTTCCAAATTTTGGGGCTCAGTTCCAAATTTTGGGCTCAGATTCACAAATTTTGGGGTCCAATTCCAAAGTTTGGGATGAAATTCCCAAATTTTGGCATCCGGGACCCAAATCTGGGCTGAAATCCCAGAATTTTGGGGTTTTCTGGGCTGATTTTGGGCTCAAATTCCCAATTTTGGGGCTCAATTCCAATTTCGGGGTCCAATCCCCAAATTTCAGGGTTCCCGGGCAGATTTTGGGTCCCATTCCCAAATTTTGGGGTCCAGAACCCAAATTTTGGGATTAAATCCCAGAATTTGGGGTTTCTGGGGTTATTTTGGGCTCAAATTCCAAATTTTGGGGTTCAATCCCAGAATTTTGGGTCCCATTCCCCAATTTTGGGGTCCAGATCCCAAATTTTGGGGTTAAATCCCCAAATTTTGGGGTTCCCAGGCTGATTTTGGGGTTAAGATCTCAAATTTTGGGGTCCAGGTTCTATTTTTGGGGTCAATTCCCCGAATTTTGGGGCTCCTGGGCTCATTTTGGGGCAGAATTCCCGGAATTTTGGGTCCCATTCCCAACTCTGGGGTCCAGATACCAAATTTTGGGCTCAAACCCCCAAATTTTGGGTCCCATCCCTAAATTTTGGGGTTAAATCCCCAAAATCCAGGTCCCCATCCCAGACTTGTCCTCAAAAATCCCCAATTTTGGGGTGAAATCCCCAATTTTTGGCCTCAAATCCCCAATTTTTGTGTCTCGTCCTGGATTTTTGGTTAAATCCCCAAATTTTGGGGTTAAATCCCCAAATTCCAGGTCCCCATCCCAGATTTGGCCTCAAAAATCCCAAATTTCGGGGTGAAATCCCCAATTTTTGGGCTCAAAATCCCTGAATTTCGGGTTTAAAATCCCAAATTTTGGGGTTTAAATCCCCAAATTTTCGTCTCAAATCCCCAAATTCCGGGTCCCCATCACAGATTTGCCCTCAAAAATCCCAAATTTCGGGGTTAAATCCCCAATTTTTGGCCTCAAATCCCCAATTTTGGGGTCCCCTTCCTGGATTTTTGATTAAATCCCCAAATTTTGAGGTCAAATCCCAAATTTCGGGCTCCAATCCCCAAACTCCGGGTCCCCATCCCAGATTTGCCCTCAAAAATCCCCAATTTTGGGGTGAAATCCCCAAATTTTCGTCTCAAATCCCCAAATTTCCGGGTTTAAAATCCCCAATTTTTGGGCTCCAATCCCCAAATTCCGGGTCTCCATCCCCGATTTTCCCTCAAAAATCCCCAATTTTGGGATCAAATCCCCCAATTTTGGGGTGAAATCCCAAATTTTTGGGCTCAAATCCCCAAATTTCGGGTTTAAAATCTCCAAATTTCGGGGTTAAATCCCC
>NW_026531274.1:0-44465 GCF_020745825.1 Agelaius phoeniceus | reverse complement strand
TCCCATGGGAAAAACGAAGTCCTTTCCCCAGGGTCTCAGGAATATGTTCAAGGTGGCGTTTGAGGCTCTAAGTACTTCCAGGGCCCTAGTTGCTGCCAGCTTTTCTTTTGGAAAAATCCAGCAACGATTGCATCATTCTAGCTAGGCTCCCACTTTCTGCCAGGGTGAGTGGCTGCCAAGGGAGGCCATTTGCCATGGGAAAAAGAAGTCCTTTCCCCAGGGTCTGGGTGTCAGATGAAAGGTGGCCTTTGGGGTTCTGAGGACTTGTAGGGTAGTACTTACTGGCTAGAGTAGAGGAAATGGATTCTATTTGAATATCTGTCCCACAGGTCCTGGTTGTCCTTGATGGGCTGCAGCTGTGAGCATTGAAGAGAACTGGGATAAAAGGGGGCGGCGTAGCCATTCAGGGAGAGCCTTGAAGGAGCCCTGAACTGGGAAAGAACAGCATGCAGAAGAAAGCGTCTGTGCTGTGAAGATCTGCAGCCATAAGAACACACCGAGGAGGTATGGACTTTAGCAATCTGAGAACAGCATGATGGGACTCTAGAGAAATAGAACAACAACAAGTGGTAGCTTTAGATTTGGAGCAATCCAGCAAAGCTTGCAAATTTCTTGCTGGGCACCACCCTCTTGGTCAGGGCGAGTGGCCAGAAATGGAGGCCATTTTCCATGGGGAAAACGAAGTCATTGGCCCAGGCTCTGGGTGTCAGATGACTGGTGGCATCTGGGGCTGTAAGGACTTGCAGGGTCCTAGTTGCTGGCAGCTTTCGTTCTGGAAGGATCTAGCAGAGTTTGTAGATTCCTGGCTTGGCACTGCCCTGCCTGCCAGGCCGAGTGGCCACAAATGAAGGCCATTTCCCATGGGAAAAACGAAGTCCTTTCCCCAGGGTCTCAGGAATATGTTCAAGGTGGCGTTTGAGGCTCTAAGTACTTCCAGGGCCCTAGTTGCTGCCAGCTTTTCTTTTGGAAAAATCCAGCAACGATTGCATCATTCTAGCTAGGCTCCCACTTTCTGCCAGGGTGAGTGGCTGCCAAGGGAGGCCATTTGCCATGGGAAAAAGAAGTCCTTTCCCCAGGGTCTGGGTGTCAGATGAAAGGTGGCCTTTGGGGTTCTGAGGACTTGTAGGGTAGTACTTACTGGCTAGAGTAGAGGAAATGGATTCTATTTGAATATCTGTCTAGAGGCTTTGCCCCACAGGTCCTGGTTGTCCTTGATGGGCTGCAGCTGTGAGCATTGAAGAGAACTGGGATAAAAGGGGGCGGCGTAGCCATTCAGGGAGAGCCTTGAAGGAGCCCTGAACTGGGAAAGAACAGCATGCAGAAGAAAGCGTCTGTGCTGTGAAGATCTGCAGCCATAAGAACACACCGAGGAGGTATGGACTTTAGCAATCTGAGAACAGCATGATGGGACTCTAGAGAAATAGAACAACAACAAGTGGCAGCTTTCGATTTGGAGCAATCCAGCAAAGCTTGCAAATTTCTTGCTGGGCACCACCCTCTTGGTCAGGGCGAGTGGCCAGAAATGGAGGCCATTTTCCATGGGGAAAACGAAGTCATTGGCCCAGGCTCTGGGTGTCAGATGACTGGTGGCATCTGGGGCTCTAAGGACTTGCAGGGTCCTAGTTGCTGGCAGCTTTCGTTCTGGAAGGATCCAGCAGAGTTTGTAGATTCCTGGCTTGGCACTGCCCTGCCTGCCAGGCCAAGTGGCCACAAATGAAGGCCATTTTCCATGGGAAAAAGAAGTCCTTTCCCCAGGGTCTCAGGAATATGTTCAAGGTGGCGTTTGAGGCTCTAAGTACTTCCAGGGCCCTAGTTGCTGCCAGCTTTTCTTTTGGAAAAATCCAGCAACGATTGCATCATTCTAGCTAGGCTCCCACTTTCTGCCAGGGTGAGTGGCTGCCAAGGGAGGCCATTTGCCATGGGAAAAAGAAGTCCTTTCCCCAGGGTCTGGGTGTCAGATGAAAGGTGGCCTTTGGGGTTCTGAGGACTTGTAGGGTAGTACTTACTGGCTAGAGTAGAGGAAATGGATTCTATTTGAATATCTGTCCCACAGGTCCTGGTTGTCCTTGATGGGCTGCAGCTGTGAGCATTGAAGAGAACTGGGATAAAAGGGGGCGGCGTAGCCATTCAGGGAGAGCCTTGAAGGAGCCCTGAACTGGGAAAGAACAGCATGCAGAAGAAAGCGTCTGTGCTGTGAAGATCTGCAGCCATAAGAACACACCGAGGAGGTATGGACTTTAGCAATCTGAGAACAGCATGATGGGACTCTAGAGAAATAGAACAACAACAAGTGGTAGCTTTAGATTTGGAGCAATCCAGCAAAGCTTGCAAATTTCTTGCTGGGCACCACCCTCTTGGTCAGGGCGAGTGGCCAGAAATGGAGGCCATTTTCCATGGGGAAAACGAAGTCATTGGCCCAGGCTCTGGGTGTCAGATGACTGGTGGCATCTGGGGCTGTAAGGACTTGCAGGGTCCTAGTTGCTGGCAGCTTTCGTTCTGGAAGGATCCAGCAGAGTTTGTAGATTCCTGGCTTGGCACTGCCCTGCCTGCCAGGCAGAGTGGCCACAAATGAAGGCCATTTTCCATGGGAAAAACGAAGTCCTTTCCCCAGGGTCTCAGTAATATGTTCAAGGTGGCGTTTGAGGCTCTAAGTACTTCCAGGGCCCTAGTTGCTGCCAGCTTTTCTTTTGGAAAAATCCAGCAACGATTGCATCATTCTAGCTAGGCTCCCACTTTCTGCCAGGGTGAGTGGCTGCCAAGGGAGGCCATTTGCCATGGGAAAAAGAAGTCCTTTCCCCAGGGTCTGGGTGTCAGATGAAAGGTGGCCTTTGGGGTTCTGAGGACTTGTAGGGTAGTACTTACTGGCTAGAGTAGAGGAAATGGATTCTATTTGAATATCTGTCCCACAGGTCCTGGTTGTCCTTGATGGGCTGCAGCTGTGAGCATTGAAGAGAACTGGGATAAAAGGGGGCGGCGTAGCCATTCAGGGAGAGCCTTGAAGGAGCCCTGAACTGGGAAAGAACAGCATGCAGAAGAAAGCGTCTGTGCTGTGAAGATCTGCAGCCATAAGAACACACCGAGGAGGTATGGACTTTAGCAATCTGAGAACAGCATGATGGGACTCTAGAGAAATAGAACAACAACAAGTGGCAGCTTTCGATTTGGAGCAATCCAGCAAAGCTTGCAAATTTCTTGCTGGGCACCACCCTCTTGGTCAGGGTGAGAGGCCAGAAATGGAGGCCATTTTCCATGGGGAAAACGAAGTCATTGGCCCAGGCTCTGGGTGTCAGATGAAAGGTGGCGTCTGGGGCTCTAAGGACTTGCAGGGTCCTAGTTGCTGGCAGCTTTCGTTCTGGAAGGATCCAGCATAGTTTGTAGATTCCTGGCTTGGCACTGCCCTGCCTGCCAGGCCAAGTGGCCACAAATGAAGGCCATTTCCCATGGGAAAAACGAAGTCCTTTCCCCAGGGTCTCAGGAATATGTTCAAGGTGGCGTTTGAGGCTCTAAGTACTTCCAGGGCCCTAGTTGCTGCCAGCTTTTCTTTTGGAAAAATCCAGCAACGATTGCATCATTCTAGCTAGGCTCCCACTTTCTGCCAGGGTGAGTGGCTGCCAAGGGAGGCCATTTGCCATGGGAAAAAGAAGTCCTTTCCCCAGGGTCTGGGTGTCAGATGAAAGGTGGCCTTTGGGGTTCTGAGGACTTGTAGGGTAGTACTTACTGGCTAGAGTAGAGGAAATGGATTCTATTTGAATATCTGTCCCACAGGTCCTGGTTGTCCTTGATGGGCTGCAGCTGTGAGCATTGAAGAGAACTGGGATAAAAGGGGGCGGCGTAGCCATTCAGGGAGAGCCTTGAAGGAGCCCTGAACTGGGAAAGAACAGCATGCAGAAGAAAGCGTCTGTGCTGTGAAGATCTGCAGCCATAAGAACACACCGAGGAGGTATGGACTTTAGCAATCTGAGAACAGCATGATGGGACTCTAGAGAAATAGAAGAACAACAAGTGGTAGCTTTAGATTTGGAGCAATCCAGCAAAGCTTGCAAATTTCTTGCTGGGCACCACCCTCTTGGTCAGGGCGAGTGGCCAGAAATGGAGGCCATTTTCCATGGGGAAAACGAAGTCATTGGCCCAGGCTCTGGGTGTCAGATGACTGGTGGCATCTGGGGCTGTAAGGACTTGCAGGGTCCTAGTTGCTGGCAGCTTTCGTTCTGGAAGGATCCAGCAGAGTTTGTAGATTCCTGGCTTGGCACTGCCCTGCCTGCCAGGCAGAGTGGCCACAAATGAAGGCCATTTTCCATGGGAAAAACGAAGTCCTTTCCCCAGGGTCTCAGGAATATGTTCAAGGTGGCGTTTGAGGCTCTAAGTACTTCCAGGGCCCTAGTTGCTGCCAGCTTTTCTTTTGGAAAAATCCAGCAACGATTGCATCATTCTAGCTAGGCTCCCACTTTCTGCCAGGGTGAGTGGCTGCCAAGGGAGGCCATTTGCCATGGGAAAAAGAAGTCCTTTCCCCAGGGTCTGGGTGTCAGATGAAAGGTGGCCTTTGGGGTTCTGAGGACTTGTAGGGTAGTACTTACTGGCTAGAGTAGAGGAAATGGATTCTATTTGAATATCTGTCCCACAGGTCCTGGTTGTCCTTGATGGGCTGCAGCTGTGAGCATTGAAGAGAACTGGGATAAAAGGGGGCGGCGTAGCCATTCAGGGAGAGCCTTGAAGGAGCCCTGAACTGGGAAAGAACAGCATGCAGAAGAAAGCGTCTGTGCTGTGAAGATCTGCAGCCATAAGAACACACCGAGGAGGTATGGACTTTAGCAATCTGAGAACAGCATGATGGGACTCTAGAGAAATAGAACAACAACAAGTGGTAGCTTTAGATTTGGAGCAATCCAGCAAAGCTTGCAAATTTCTTGCTGGGCACCACCCTCTTGGTCAGGGCGAGAGGCCAGAAATGGAGGCCATTTTCCATGGGGAAAACGAAGTCATTGGCCCAGGCTCTGGGTGTCAGATGAAAGGTGGCGTCTGGGGCTCTAAGGACTTGCAGGGTCCTAGTTGCTGGCAGCTTTCGTTCTGGAAGGATCCAGCATAGTTTGTAGATTCCTGGCTTGGCACTGCCCTGCCTGCCAGGCCAAGTGGCCACAAATGAAGGCCATTTCCCATGGGAAAAACGAAGTCCTTTCCCCAGGGTCTCAGGAATATGTTCAAGGTGGCGTTTGAGGCTCTAAGTACTTCCAGGGCCCTAGTTGCTGCCAGCTTTTCTTTTGGAAAAATCCAGCAACGATTGCATCATTCTAGCTAGGCTCCCACTTTCTGCCAGGGTGAGTGGCTGCCAAGGGAGGCCATTTGCCATGGGAAAAAGAAGTCCTTTCCCCAGGGTCTGGGTGTCAGATGAAAGGTGGCCTTTGGGGTTCTGAGGACTTGTAGGGTAGTACTTACTGGCTAGAGTAGAGGAAATGGATTCTATTTGAATATCTGTCCCACAGGTCCTGGTTGTCCTTGATGGGCTGCAGCTGTGAGCATTGAAGAGAACTGGGATAAAAGGGGGCGGCGTAGCCATTCAGGGAGAGCCTTGAAGGAGCCCTGAACTGGGAAAGAACAGCATGCAGAAGAAAGCGTCTGTGCTGTGAAGATCTGCAGCCATAAGAACACACCGAGGAGGTATGGACTTTAGCAATCTGAGAACAGCATGATGGGACTCTAGAGAAATAGAACAACAACAAGTGGTAGCTTTAGATTTGGAGCAATCCAGCAAAGCTTGCAAATTTCTTGCTGGGCACCACCCTCTTGGTCAGGGCGAGTGGCCAGAAATGGAGGCCATTTTCCATGGGGAAAACGAAGTCATTGGCCCAGGCTCTGGGTGTCAGATGACTGGTGGCATCTGGGGCTGTAAGGACTTGCAGGGTCCTAGTTGCTGGCAGCTTTCGTTCTGGAAGGATCCAGCAGAGTTTGTAGATTCCTGGCTTGGCACTGCCCTGCCTGCCAGGCAGAGTGGCCACAAATGAAGGCCATTTTCCATGGGAAAAACGAAGTCCTTTCCCCAGGGTCTCAGGAATATGTTCAAGGTGGCGTTTGAGGCTCTAAGTACTTCCAGGGCCCTAGTTGCTGCCAGCTTTTCTTTTGGAAAAATCCAGCAACGATTGCATCATTCTAGCTAGGCTCCCACTTTCTGCCAGGGTGAGTGGCTGCCAAGGGAGGCCATTTGCCATGGGAAAAAGAAGTCCTTTCCCCAGGGTCTGGGTGTCAGATGAAAGGTGGCCTTTGGGGTTCTGAGGACTTGTAGGGTAGTACTTACTGGCTAGAGTAGAGGAAATGGATTCTATTTGAATATCTGTCTAGAGGCTTTGCCCCACAGGTCCTGGTTGTCCTTGATGGGCTGCAGCTGTGAGCATTGAAGAGAACTGGGATAAAAGGGGGCGGCGTAGCCATTCAGGGAGAGCCTTGAAGGAGCCCTGAACTGGGAAAGAACAGCATGCAGAAGAAAGCGTCTGTGCTGTGAAGATCTGCAGCCATAAGAACACACCGAGGAGGTATGGACTTTAGCAATCTGAGAACAGCATGATGGGACTCTAGAGAAATAGAAGAACAACAAGTGGTAGCTTTAGATTTGGAGCAATCCAGCAAAGCTTGCAAATTTCTTGCTGGGCACCACCCTCTTGGTCAGGGCAAGTGGCCAGAAATGGAGGCCATTTTCCATGGGGAAAACGAAGTCATTGGCCCAGGCTCTGGGTGTCAGATGACTGGTGGCATCTGGGGCTGTAAGGACTTGCAGGGTCCTAGTTGCTGGCAGCTTTCGTTCTGGAAGGATCCAGCAGAGTTTGTAGATTCCTGGCTTGGCACTGCCCTGCCTGCCAGGCAGAGTGGCCACAAATGAAGGCCATTTTCCATGGGAAAAACGAAGTCCTTTCCCCAGGGTCTCAGGAATATGTTCAAGGTGGCGTTTGAGGCTCTAAGTACTTCCAGGGCCCTAGTTGCTGCCAGCTTTTCTTTTGGAAAAATCCAGCAACGATTGCATCATTCTAGCTAGGCTCCCACTTTCTGCCAGGGTGAGTGGCTGCCAAGGGAGGCCATTTGCCATGGGAAAAAGAAGTCCTTTCCCCAGGGTCTGGGTGTCAGATGAAAGGTGGCCTTTGGGGTTCTGAGGACTTGTAGGGTAGTACTTACTGGCTAGAGTAGAGGAAATGGATTCTATTTGAATATCTGTCCCACAGGTCCTGGTTGTCCTTGATGGGCTGCAGCTGTGAGCATTGAAGAGAACTGGGATAAAAGGGGGCGGCTTAGCCATTCAGGGAGAGCCTTGAAGGAGCCCTGAACTGGGAAAGAACAGCATGCAGAAGAAAGCGTCTGTGCTGTGAAGATCTGCAGCCATAAGAACACACCGAGGAGGTATGGACTTTAGCAATCTGAGAACAGCATGATGGGACTCTAGAGAAATAGAACAACAACAAGTGGTAGCTTTAGATTTGGAGCAATCCAGCAAAGCTTGCAAATTTCTTGCTGGGCACCACCCTCTTGGTCAGGGCGAGTGGCCAGAAATGGAGGCCATTTTCCATGGGGAAAACGAAGTCATTGGCCCAGGCTCTGGGTGTCAGATGACTGGTGGCATCTGGGGCTGTAAGGACTTGCAGGGTCCTAGTTGCTGGCAGCTTTCGTTCTGGAAGGATCCAGCACAGTTTGTAGATTCCTGGCTTGGCACTGCCCTGCCTGCCAGGCAGAGTGGCCAGAAATGAAGGCCATTTTCCATGGGAAAAACGAAGTCCTTTCCCCAGGGTCTCAGGAATATGTTCAAGGTGGCGTTTGAGGCTCTAAGTACTTCCAGGGCCCTAGTTGCTGCCAGCTTTTCTTTTGGAAAAATCCAGCAACGATTGCATCATTCTAGCTAGGCTCCCACTTTCTGCCAGGGTGAGTGGCTGCCAAGGGAGGCCATTTGCCATGGGAAAAAGAAGTCCTTTCCCCAGGGTCTGGGTGTCAGATGAAAGGTGGCCTTTGGGGTTCTGAGGACTTGTAGGGTAGTACTTACTGGCTAGAGTAGAGGAAATGGATTCTATTTGAATATCTGTCCCACAGGTCCTGGTTGTCCTTGATGGGCTGCAGCTGTGAGCATTGAAGAGAACTGGGATAAAAGGGGGCGGCGTAGCCATTCAGGGAGAGCCTTGAAGGAGCCCTGAACTGGGAAAGAACAGCATGCAGAAGAAAGCGTCTGTGCTGTGAAGATCTGCAGCCATAAGAACACACCGAGGAGGTATGGACTTTAGCAATCTGAGAACAGCATGATGGGACTCTAGAGAAATAGAAGAACAACAAGTGGCAGCTTTCGATTTGGAGCAATCCAGCAAAGCTTGCAAATTTCTTGCTGGGCACCACCCTCTTGGTCAGGGCGAGTGGCCAGAAATGGAGGCCATTTTCCATGGGGAAAACGAAGTCATTGGCCCAGGCTCTGGGTGTCAGATGACTGGTGGCATCTGGGGCTCTAAGGACTTGCAGGGTCCTAGTTGCTGGCAGCTTTCGTTCTGGAAGGATCCAGCAGAGTTTGTAGATTCCTGGCTTGGCACTGCCCTGCCTGCCAGGCCAAGTGGCCACAAATGAAGGCCATTTTCCATGGGAAAAACGAAGTCCTTTCCCCAGGGTCTCAGTAATATGTTCAAGGTGGCGTTTGAGGCTCTAAGTACTTCCAGGGCCCTAGTTGCTGCCAGCTTTTCTTTTGGAAAAATCCAGCAACGATTGCATCATTCTAGCTAGGCTCCCACTTTCTGCCAGGGTGAGTGGCTGCCAAGGGAGGCCATTTGCCATGGGAAAAAGAAGTCCTTTCCCCAGGGTCTGGGTGTCAGATGAAAGGTGGCCTTTGGGGTTCTGAGGACTTGTAGGGTAGTACTTACTGGCTAGAGTAGAGGAAATGGATTCTATTTGAATATCTGTCCCACAGGTCCTGGTTGTCCTTGATGGGCTGCAGCTGTGAGCATTGAAGAGAACTGGGATAAAAGGGGGCGGCGTAGCCATTCAGGGAGAGCCTTGAAGGAGCCCTGAACTGGGAAAGAACAGCATGCAGAAGAAAGCGTCTGTGCTGTGAAGATCTGCAGCCATAAGAACACACCGAGGAGGTATGGACTTTAGCAATCTGAGAACAGCATGATGGGACTCTAGAGAAATAGAACAACAACAAGTGGTAGCTTTAGATTTGGAGCAATCCAGCAAAGCTTGCAAATTTCTTGCTGGGCACCACCCTCTTGGTCAGGGCGAGTGGCCAGAAATGGAGGCCATTTTCCATGGGGAAAACGAAGTCATTGGCCCAGGCTCTGGGTGTCAGATGACTGGTGGCATCTGGGGCTGTAAGGACTTGCAGGGTCCTAGTTGCTGGCAGCTTTCGTTCTGGAAGGATCTAGCAGAGTTTGTAGATTCCTGGCTTGGCACTGCCCTGCCTGCCAGGCCGAGTGGCCACAAATGAAGGCCATTTCCCATGGGAAAAACGAAGTCCTTTCCCCAGGGTCTCAGGAATATGTTCAAGGTGGCGTTTGAGGCTCTAAGTACTTCCAGGGCCCTAGTTGCTGCCAGCTTTTCTTTTGGAAAAATCCAGCAACGATTGCATCATTCTAGCTAGGCTCCCACTTTCTGCCAGGGTGAGTGGCTGCCAAGGGAGGCCATTTGCCATGGGAAAAAGAAGTCCTTTCCCCAGGGTCTGGGTGTCAGATGAAAGGTGGCCTTTGGGGTTCTGAGGACTTGTAGGGTAGTACTTACTGGCTAGAGTAGAGGAAATGGATTCTATTTGAATATCTGTCTAGAGGCTTTGCCCCACAGGTCCTGGTTGTCCTTGATGGGCTGCAGCTGTGAGCATTGAAGAGAACTGGGATAAAAGGGGGCGGCGTAGCCATTCAGGGAGAGCCTTGAAGGAGCCCTGAACTGGGAAAGAACAGCATGCAGAAGAAAGCGTCTGTGCTGTGAAGATCTGCAGCCATAAGAACACACCGAGGAGGTATGGACTTTAGCAATCTGAGAACAGCATGATGGGACTCTAGAGAAATAGAACAACAACAAGTGGCAGCTTTCGATTTGGAGCAATCCAGCAAAGCTTGCAAATTTCTTGCTGGGCACCACCCTCTTGGTCAGGGCGAGTGGCCAGAAATGGAGGCCATTTTCCATGGGGAAAACGAAGTCATTGGCCCAGGCTCTGGGTGTCAGATGACTGGTGGCATCTGGGGCTCTAAGGACTTGCAGGGTCCTAGTTGCTGGCAGCTTTCGTTCTGGAAGGATCCAGCAGAGTTTGTAGATTCCTGGCTTGGCACTGCCCTGCCTGCCAGGCCAAGTGGCCACAAATGAAGGCCATTTTCCATGGGAAAAAGAAGTCCTTTCCCCAGGGTCTCAGGAATATGTTCAAGGTGGCGTTTGAGGCTCTAAGTACTTCCAGGGCCCTAGTTGCTGCCAGCTTTTCTTTTGGAAAAATCCAGCAACGATTGCATCATTCTAGCTAGGCTCCCACTTTCTGCCAGGGTGAGTGGCTGCCAAGGGAGGCCATTTGCCATGGGAAAAAGAAGTCCTTTCCCCAGGGTCTGGGTGTCAGATGAAAGGTGGCCTTTGGGGTTCTGAGGACTTGTAGGGTAGTACTTACTGGCTAGAGTAGAGGAAATGGATTCTATTTGAATATCTGTCCCACAGGTCCTGGTTGTCCTTGATGGGCTGCAGCTGTGAGCATTGAAGAGAACTGGGATAAAAGGGGGCGGCGTAGCCATTCAGGGAGAGCCTTGAAGGAGCCCTGAACTGGGAAAGAACAGCATGCAGAAGAAAGCGTCTGTGCTGTGAAGATCTGCAGCCATAAGAACACACCGAGGAGGTATGGACTTTAGCAATCTGAGAACAGCATGATGGGACTCTAGAGAAATAGAACAACAACAAGTGGTAGCTTTAGATTTGGAGCAATCCAGCAAAGCTTGCAAATTTCTTGCTGGGCACCACCCTCTTGGTCAGGGTGAGAGGCCAGAAATGGAGGCCATTTTCCATGGGGAAAACGAAGTCATTGGCCCAGGCTCTGGGTGTCAGATGAAAGGTGGCGTCTGGGGCTCTAAGGACTTGCAGGGTCCTAGTTGCTGGCAGCTTTCGTTCTGGAAGGATCCAGCATAGTTTGTAGATTCCTGGCTTGGCACTGCCCTGCCTGCCAGGCCAAGTGGCCACAAATGAAGGCCATTTCCCATGGGAAAAACGAAGTCCTTTCCCCAGGGTCTCAGGAATATGTTCAAGGTGGCGTTTGAGGCTCTAAGTACTTCCAGGGCCCTAGTTGCTGCCAGCTTTTCTTTTGGAAAAATCCAGCAACGATTGCATCATTCTAGCTAGGCTCCCACTTTCTGCCAGGGTGAGTGGCTGCCAAGGGAGGCCATTTGCCATGGGAAAAAGAAGTCCTTTCCCCAGGGTCTGGGTGTCAGATGAAAGGTGGCCTTTGGGGTTCTGAGGACTTGTAGGGTAGTACTTACTGGCTAGAGTAGAGGAAATGGATTCTATTTGAATATCTGTCCCACAGGTCCTGGTTGTCCTTGATGGGCTGCAGCTGTGAGCATTGAAGAGAACTGGGATAAAAGGGGGCGGCGTAGCCATTCAGGGAGAGCCTTGAAGGAGCCCTGAACTGGGAAAGAACAGCATGCAGAAGAAAGCGTCTGTGCTGTGAAGATCTGCAGCCATAAGAACACACCGAGGAGGTATGGACTTTAGCAATCTGAGAACAGCATGATGGGACTCTAGAGAAATAGAAGAACAACAAGTGGTAGCTTTAGATTTGGAGCAATCCAGCAAAGCTTGCAAATTTCTTGCTGGGCACCACCCTCTTGGTCAGGGCGAGTGGCCAGAAATGGAGGCCATTTTCCATGGGGAAAACGAAGTCATTGGCCCAGGCTCTGGGTGTCAGATGACTGGTGGCATCTGGGGCTGTAAGGACTTGCAGGGTCCTAGTTGCTGGCAGCTTTCGTTCTGGAAGGATCCAGCAGAGTTTGTAGATTCCTGGCTTGGCACTGCCCTGCCTGCCAGGCAGAGTGGCCACAAATGAAGGCCATTTTCCATGGGAAAAACGAAGTCCTTTCCCCAGGGTCTCAGGAATATGTTCAAGGTGGCGTTTGAGGCTCTAAGTACTTCCAGGGCCCTAGTTGCTGCCAGCTTTTCTTTTGGAAAAATCCAGCAACGATTGCATCATTCTAGCTAGGCTCCCACTTTCTGCCAGGGTGAGTGGCTGCCAAGGGAGGCCATTTGCCATGGGAAAAAGAAGTCCTTTCCCCAGGGTCTGGGTGTCAGATGAAAGGTGGCCTTTGGGGTTCTGAGGACTTGTAGGGTAGTACTTACTGGCTAGAGTAGAGGAAATGGATTCTATTTGAATATCTGTCCCACAGGTCCTGGTTGTCCTTGATGGGCTGCAGCTGTGAGCATTGAAGAGAACTGGGATAAAAGGGGGCGGCGTAGCCATTCAGGGAGAGCCTTGAAGGAGCCCTGAACTGGGAAAGAACAGCATGCAGAAGAAAGCGTCTGTGCTGTGAAGATCTGCAGCCATAAGAACACACCGAGGAGGTATGGACTTTAGCAATCTGAGAACAGCATGATGGGACTCTAGAGAAATAGAACAACAACAAGTGGTAGCTTTAGATTTGGAGCAATCCAGCAAAGCTTGCAAATTTCTTGCTGGGCACCACCCTCTTGGTCAGGGCGAGTGGCCAGAAATGGAGGCCATTTTCCATGGGGAAAACGAAGTCATTGGCCCAGGCTCTGGGTGTCAGATGAAAGGTGGCGTCTGGGGCTCTAAGGACTTGCAGGGTCCTAGTTGCTGGCAGCTTTCGTTCTGGAAGGATCCAGCATAGTTTGTAGATTCCTGGCTTGGCACTGCCCTGCCTGCCAGGCCAAGTGGCCACAAATGAAGGCCATTTCCCATGGGAAAAACGAAGTCCTTTCCCCAGGGTCTCAGGAATATGTTCAAGGTGGCGTTTGAGGCTCTAAGTACTTCCAGGGCCCTAGTTGCTGCCAGCTTTTCTTTTGGAAAAATCCAGCAACGATTGCATCATTCTAGCTAGGCTCCCACTTTCTGCCAGGGTGAGTGGCTGCCAAGGGAGGCCATTTGCCATGGGAAAAAGAAGTCCTTTCCCCAGGGTCTGGGTGTCAGATGAAAGGTGGCCTTTGGGGTTCTGAGGACTTGTAGGGTAGTACTTACTGGCTAGAGTAGAGGAAATGGATTCTATTTGAATATCTGTCCCACAGGTCCTGGTTGTCCTTGATGGGCTGCAGCTGTGAGCATTGAAGAGAACTGGGATAAAAGGGGGCGGCGTAGCCATTCAGGGAGAGCCTTGAAGGAGCCCTGAACTGGGAAAGAACAGCATGCAGAAGAAAGCGTCTGTGCTGTGAAGATCTGCAGCCATAAGAACACACCGAGGAGGTATGGACTTTAGCAATCTGAGAACAGCATGATGGGACTCTAGAGAAATAGAACAACAACAAGTGGTAGCTTTAGATTTGGAGCAATCCAGCAAAGCTTGCAAATTTCTTGCTGGGCACCACCCTCTTGGTCAGGGCGAGTGGCCAGAAATGGAGGCCATTTTCCATGGGGAAAACGAAGTCATTGGCCCAGGCTCTGGGTGTCAGATGACTGGTGGCATCTGGGGCTGTAAGGACTTGCAGGGTCCTAGTTGCTGGCAGCTTTCGTTCTGGAAGGATCCAGCAGAGTTTGTAGATTCCTGGCTTGGCACTGCCCTGCCTGCCAGGCCAAGTGGCCACAAATGAAGGCCATTTCCCATGGGAAAAACGAAGTCCTTTCCCCAGGGTCTCAGGAATATGTTCAAGGTGGCGTTTGAGGCTCTAAGTACTTCCAGGGCCCTAGTTGCTGCCAGCTTTTCTTTTGGAAAAATCCAGCAACGATTGCATCATTCTAGCTAGGCTCCCACTTTCTGCCAGGGTGAGTGGCTGCCAAGGGAGGCCATTTGCCATGGGAAAAAGAAGTCCTTTCCCCAGGGTCTGGGTGTCAGATGAAAGGTGGCCTTTGGGGTTCTGAGGACTTGTAGGGTAGTACTTACTGGCTAGAGTAGAGGAAATGGATTCTATTTGAATATCTGTCTAGAGGCTTTGCCCCACAGGTCCTGGTTGTCCTTGATGGGCTGCAGCTGTGAGCATTGAAGAGAACTGGGATAAAAGGGGGCGGCGTAGCCATTCAGGGAGAGCCTTGAAGGAGCCCTGAACTGGGAAAGAACAGCATGCAGAAGAAAGCGTCTGTGCTGTGAAGATCTGCAGCCATAAGAACACACCGAGGAGGTATGGACTTTAGCAATCTGAGAACAGCATGATGGGACTCTAGAGAAATAGAAGAACAACAAGTGGTAGCTTTAGATTTGGAGCAATCCAGCAAAGCTTGCAAATTTCTTGCTGGGCACCACCCTCTTGGTCAGGGCGAGTGGCCAGAAATGGAGGCCATTTTCCATGGGGAAAACGAAGTCATTGGCCCAGGCTCTGGGTGTCAGATGACTGGTGGCATCTGGGGCTGTAAGGACTTGCAGGGTCCTAGTTGCTGGCAGCTTTCGTTCTGGAAGGATCCAGCAGAGTTTGTAGATTCCTGGCTTGGCACTGCCCTGCCTGCCAGGCAGAGTGGCCACAAATGAAGGCCATTTTCCATGGGAAAAACGAAGTCCTTTCCCCAGGGTCTCAGGAATATGTTCAAGGTGGCGTTTGAGGCTCTAAGTACTTCCAGGGCCCTAGTTGCTGGCAGCTTTTCTTTTGGAAAAATCCAGCAACGATTGCATCATTCTAGCTAGGCTCCCACTTTCTGCCAGGGTGAGTGGCTGCCAAGGGAGGCCATTTGCCATGGGAAAAAGAAGTCCTTTCCCCAGGGTCTGGGTGTCAGATGAAAGGTGGCCTTTGGGGTTCTGAGGACTTGTAGGGTAGTACTTACTGCCTAGAGTAGAGGAAATGGATTCTATTTGAATATCTGTCCCACAGGTCCTGGTTGTCCTTGATGGGCTGCAGCTGTGAGCATTGAAGAGAACTGGGATAAAAGGGGGCGGCGTAGCCATTCAGGGAGAGCCTTGAAGGAGCCCTGAACTGGGAAAGAACAGCATGCAGAAGAAAGCGTCTGTGCTGTGAAGATCTGCAGCCATAAGAACACACCGAGGAGGTATGGACTTTAGCAATCTGAGAACAGCATGATGGGACTCTAGAGAAATAGAACAACAACAAGTGGTAGCTTTAGATTTGGAGCAATCCAGCAAAGCTTGCAAATTTCTTGCTGGGCACCACCCTCTTGGTCAGGGCGAGAGGCCAGAAATGGAGGCCATTTTCCATGGGGAAAACGAAGTCATTGGCCCAGGCTCTGGGTGTCAGATGAAAGGTGGCGTCTGGGGCTCTAAGGACTTGCAGGGTCCTAGTTGCTGGCAGCTTTCGTTCTGGAAGGATCCAGCATAGTTTGTAGATTCCTGGCTTGGCACTGCCCTGCCTGCCAGGCCAAGTGGCCACAAATGAAGGCCATTTCCCATGGGAAAAACGAAGTCCTTTCCCCAGGGTCTCAGGAATATGTTCAAGGTGGCGTTTGAGGCTCTAAGTACTTCCAGGGCCCTAGTTGCTGCCAGCTTTTCTTTTGGAAAAATCCAGCAACGATTGCATCATTCTAGCTAGGCTCCCACTTTCTGCCAGGGTGAGTGGCTGCCAAGGGAGGCCATTTGCCATGGGAAAAAGAAGTCCTTTCCCCAGGGTCTGGGTGTCAGATGAAAGGTGGCCTTTGGGGTTCTGAGGACTTGTAGGGTAGTACTTACTGGCTAGAGTAGAGGAAATGGATTCTATTTGAATATCTGTCCCACAGGTCCTGGTTGTCCTTGATGGGCTGCAGCTGTGAGCATTGAAGAGAACTGGGATAAAAGGGGGCGGCGTAGCCATTCAGGGAGAGCCTTGAAGGAGCCCTGAACTGGGAAAGAACAGCATGCAGAAGAAAGCGTCTGTGCTGTGAAGATCTGCAGCCATAAGAACACACCGAGGAGGTATGGACTTTAGCAATCTGAGAACAGCATGATGGGACTCTAGAGAAATAGAACAACAACAAGTGGTAGCTTTAGATTTGGAGCAATCCAGCAAAGCTTGCAAATTTCTTGCTGGGCACCACCCTCTTGGTCAGGGCGAGTGGCCAGAAATGGAGGCCATTTTCCATGGGGAAAACGAAGTCATTGGCCCAGGCTCTGGGTGTCAGATGACTGGTGGCATCTGGGGCTGTAAGGACTTGCAGGGTCCTAGTTGCTGGCAGCTTTCGTTCTGGAAGGATCCAGCAGAGTTTGTAGATTCCTGGCTTGGCACTGCCCTGCCTGCCAGGCCAAGTGGCCACAAATGAAGGCCATTTCCCATGGGAAAAACGAAGTCCTTTCCCCAGGGTCTCAGGAATATGTTCAAGGTGGCGTTTGAGGCTCTAAGTACTTCCAGGGCCCTAGTTGCTGCCAGCTTTTCTTTTGGAAAAATCCAGCAACGATTGCATCATTCTAGCTAGGCTCCCACTTTCTGCCAGGGTGAGTGGCTGCCAAGGGAGGCCATTTGCCATGGGAAAAAGAAGTCCTTTCCCCAGGGTCTGGGTGTCAGATGAAAGGTGGCCTTTGGGGTTCTGAGGACTTGTAGGGTAGTACTTACTGGCTAGAGTAGAGGAAATGGATTCTATTTGAATATCTGTCCCACAGGTCCTGGTTGTCCTTGATGGGCTGCAGCTGTGAGCATTGAAGAGAACTGGGATAAAAGGGGGCGGCGTAGCCATTCAGGGAGAGCCTTGAAGGAGCCCTGAACTGGGAAAGAACAGCATGCAGAAGAAAGCGTCTGTGCTGTGAAGATCTGCAGCCATAAGAACACACCGAGGAGGTATGGACTTTAGCAATCTGAGAACAGCATGATGGGACTCTAGAGAAATAGAACAACAACAAGTGGTAGCTTTAGATTTGGAGCAATCCAGCAAAGCTTGCAAATTTCTTGCTGGGCACCACCCTCTTGGTCAGGGCGAGTGGCCAGAAATGGAGGCCATTTTCCATGGGGAAAACGAAGTCATTGGCCCAGGCTCTGGGTGTCAGATGAAAGGTGGCGTCTGGGGCTCTAAGGACTTGCAGGGTCCTAGTTGCTGGCAGCTTTCGTTCTGGAAGGATCCAGCATAGTTTGTAGATTCCTGGCTTGGCACTGCCCTGCCTGCCAGGCCAAGTGGCCACAAATGAAGGCCATTTTCCATGGGAAAAACGAAGTCCTTTCCCCAGGGTCTCAGGAATATGTTCAAGGTGGCGTTTGAGGCTCTAAGTACTTCCAGGGCCCTAGTTGCTGCCAGCTTTTCTTTTGGAAAAATCCAGCAACGATTGCATCATTCTAGCTAGGCTCCCACTTTCTGCCAGGGTGAGTGGCTGCCAAGGGAGGCCATTTGCCATGGGAAAAAGAAGTCCTTTCCCCAGGGTCTGGGTGTCAGATGAAAGGTGGCCTTTGGGGTTCTGAGGACTTGTAGGGTAGTACTTACTGGCTAGAGTAGAGGAAATGGATTCTATTTGAATATCTGTCCCACAGGTCCTGGTTGTCCTTGATGGGCTGCAGCTGTGAGCATTGAAGAGAACTGGGATAAAAGGGGGCGGCGTAGCCATTCAGGGAGAGCCTTGAAGGAGCCCTGAACTGGGAAAGAACAGCATGCAGAAGAAAGCGTCTGTGCTGTGAAGATCTGCAGCCATAAGAACACACCGAGGAGGTATGGACTTTAGCAATCTGAGAACAGCATGATGGGACTCTAGAGAAATAGAACAACAACAAGTGGTAGCTTTAGATTTGGAGCAATCCAGCAAAGCTTGCAAATTTCTTGCTGGGCACCACCCTCTTGGTCAGGGCGAGTGGCCAGAAATGGAGGCCATTTTCCATGGGGAAAACGAAGTCATTGGCCCAGGCTCTGGGTGTCAGATGACTGGTGGCATCTGGGGCTGTAAGGACTTGCAGGGTCCTAGTTGCTGGCAGCTTTCGTTCTGGAAGGATCCAGCAGAGTTTGTAGATTCCTGGCTTGGCACTGCCCTGCCTGCCAGGCCAAGTGGCCACAAATGAAGGCCATTTCCCATGGGAAAAACGAAGTCCTTTCCCCAGGGTCTCAGGAATATGTTCAAGGTGGCGTTTGAGGCTCTAAGTACTTCCAGGGCCCTAGTTGCTGGCAGCTTTTCTTTTGGAAAAATCCAGCAACGATTGCATCATTCTAGCTAGGCTCCCACTTTCTGCCAGGGTGAGTGGCTGCCAAGGGAGGCCATTTGCCATGGGAAAAAGAAGTCCTTTCCCCAGGGTCTGGGTGTCAGATGAAAGGTGGCCTTTGGGGTTCTGAGGACTTGTAGGGTAGTACTTACTGGCTAGAGTAGAGGAAATGGATTCTATTTGAATATCTGTCCCACAGGTCCTGGTTGTCCTTGATGGGCTGCAGCTGTGAGCATTGAAGAGAACTGGGATAAAAGGGGGCGGCGTAGCCATTCAGGGAGAGCCTTGAAGGAGCCCTGAACTGGGAAAGAACAGCATGCAGAAGAAAGCGTCTGTGCTGTGAAGATCTGCAGCCATAAGAACACACCGAGGAGGTATGGACTTTAGCAATCTGAGAACAGCATGATGGGACTCTAGAGAAATAGAACAACAACAAGTGGTAGCTTTAGATTTGGAGCAATCCAGCAAAGCTTGCAAATTTCTTGCTGGGCACCACCCTCTTGGTCAGGGCGAGTGGCCAGAAATGGAGGCCATTTTCCATGGGGAAAACGAAGTCATTGGCCCAGGCTCTGGGTGTCAGATGAAAGGTGGCGTCTGGGGCTCTAAGGACTTGCAGGGTCCTAGTTGCTGGCAGCTTTCGTTCTGGAAGGATCCAGCAGAGTTTGTAGATTCCTGGCTTGGCACTGCCCTGCCTGCCAGGCCAAGTGGCCACAAATGAAGGCCATTTCCCATGGGAAAAACGAAGTCCTTTCCCCAGGGTCTCAGGAATATGTTCAAGGTGGCGTTTGAGGCTCTAAGTACTTCCAGGGCCCTAGTTGCTGGCAGCTTTTCTTTTGGAAAAATCCAGCAACGATTGCATCATTCTAGCTAGGCTCCCACTTTCTGCCAGGGTGAGTGGCTGCCAAGGGAGGCCATTTGCCATGGGAAAAAGAAGTCCTTTCCCCAGGGTCTGGGTGTCAGATGAAAGGTGGCCTTTGGGTTCTGAGGACTTGTAGGGTAGTACTTACTGGCTAGAGTAGAGGAAATGGATTCTATTTGAATATCTGTCCCACAGGTCCTGGTTGTCCTTGATGGGCTGCAGCTGTGAGCATTGAAGAGAACTGGGATAAAAAGGGGGCGGCGTAGCCATTCAGGGAGAGCCTTGAAGGAGCCCTGAACTGGGAAAGAACAGCATGCAGAAGAAAGCGTCTGTGCTGTGAAGATCTGCAGCCATAAGAACACACCGAGGAGGTATGGACTTTAGCAATCTGAGAACAGCATGATGGGACTCTAGAGAAATAGAACAACAACAAGTGGTAGCTTTAGATTTGGAGCAATCCAGCAAAGCTTGCAAATTTCTTGCTGGGCACCACCCTCTTGGTCAGGGCGAGTGGCCAGAAATGGAGGCCATTTTCCATGGGGAAAACGAAGTCATTGGCCCAGGCTCTGGGTGTCAGATGACTGGTGGCATCTGGGGCTGTAAGGACTTGCAGGGTCCTAGTTGCTGGCAGCTTTCGTTCTGGAAGGATCCAGCAGAGTTTGTAGATTCCTGGCTTGGCACTGCCCTGCCTGCCAGGCCAAGTGGCCACAAATGAAGGCCATTTCCCATGGGAAAAACGAAGTCCTTTCCCCAGGGTCTCAGGAATATGTTCAAGGTGGCGTTTGAGGCTCTAAGTACTTCCAGGGCCCTAGTTGCTGCCAGCTTTTCTTTTGGAAAAATCCAGCAACGATTGCATCATTCTAGCTAGGCTCCCACTTTCTGCCAGGGTGAGTGGCTGCCAAGGGAGGCCATTTGCCATGGGAAAAAGAAGTCCTTTCCCCAGGGTCTGGGTGTCAGATGAAAGGTGGCCTTTGGGGTTCTGAGGACTTGTAGGGTAGTACTTACTGGCTAGAGTAGAGGAAATGGATTCTATTTGAATATCTGTCTAGAGGCTTTGCCCCACAGGTCCTGGTTGTCCTTGATGGGCTGCAGCTGTGAGCATTGAAGAGAACTGGGATAAAAGGGGGCGGCGTAGCCATTCAGGGAGAGCCTTGAAGGAGCCCTGAACTGGGAAAGAACAGCATGCAGAAGAAAGCGTCTGTGCTGTGAAGATCTGCAGCCATAAGAACACACCGAGGAGGTATGGACTTTAGCAATCTGAGAACAGCATGATGGGACTCTAGAGAAATAGAAGAACAACAAGTGGTAGCTTTAGATTTGGAGCAATCCAGCAAAGCTTGCAAATTTCTTGCTGGGCACCACCTCTTGGTCAGGGCGAGTGGCCAGAAATGGAGGCCATTTTCCATGGGGAAAACGAAGTCATTGGCCCAGGCTCTGGGTGTCAGATGACTGGTGGCATCTGGGGCTGTAAGGACTTGCAGGGTCCTAGTTGCTGGCAGCTTTCGTTCTGGAAGGATCCAGCAGAGTTTGTAGATTCCTGGCTTGGCACTGCCCTGCCTGCCAGGCAGAGGTGGCCACAAATGAAGGCCATTTTCCATGGGAAAAACGAAGTCCTTTCCCCAGGGTCTCAGGAATATGTTCAAGGTGGCGTTTGAGGCTCTAAGTACTTCCAGGGCCCTAGTTTGCTGCCAGCTTTTCTTTTGGAAAAATCCAGCAACGATTGCATCATTCTAGCTAGGCTCCCACTTTCTGCCAGGGTGAGTGGCTGCCAAGGGAGGCCATTTGCCATGGGAAAAAGAAGTCCTTTCCCCAGGGTCTGGGTGTCAGATGAAAGGTGGCCTTTGGGGTTCTGAGGACTTGTAGGGTAGTACTTACTGGCTAGAGTAGAGGAAATGGATTCTATTTGAATATCTGTCCCACAGGTCCTGGTTGTCCTTGATGGGCTGCAGCTGTGAGCATTGAAGAGAACTGGGATAAAAGGGGGCGGCGTAGCCATTCAGGGAGAGCCTTGAAGGAGCCCTGAACTGGGAAAGAACAGCATGCAGAAGAAAGCGTCTGTGCTGTGAAGATCTGCAGCCATAAGAACACACCGAGGAGGTATGGACTTTAGCAATCTGAGAACAGCATGATGGGACTCTAGAGAAATAGAACAACAACAAGTGGTAGCTTTAGATTTGGAGCAATCCAGCAAAGCTTGCAAATTTCTTGCTGGGCACCACCCTCTTGGTCAGGGTGAGAGGCCAGAAATGGAGGCCATTTTCCATGGGGGAAAACGAAGTCATTGGCCCAGGCTCTGGGTGTCAGATGAAAGGTGGCGTCTGGGGCTCTAAGGACTTGCAGGGTCCTAGTTGCTGGCAGCTTTCGTTCTGGAAGGATCCAGCAGAGTTTGTAGATTCCTGGCTTGGCACTGCCCTGCCTGCCAGGCCAAGTGGCCACAAATGAAGGCCATTTCCCATGGGAAAAACGAAGTCCTTTCCCCAGGGTCTCAGGAATATGTTCAAGGTGGCGTTTGAGGCTCTAAGTACTTCCAGGGCCCTAGTTGCTGCCAGCTTTTCTTTTGGAAAAATCCAGCAACGATTGCATCATTCTAGCTAGGCTCCCACTTTCTGCCAGGGTGAGTGGCTGCCAAGGGAGGCCATTTGCCATGGGAAAAAGAAGTCCTTTCCCCAGGGTCTGGGGTGTCAGATGAAAGGTGGCCTTTGGGGTTCTGCTGAGGACTTGTAGGGTAGTACTTACTGGCTAGAGTAGAGGAAATGGATTCTATTTGAATATCTGTCCCACAGGTCCTGGTTGTCCTTGATGGGCTGCAGCTGTGAGCATTGAAGAGAACTGGGATAAAAGGGGGCGGCGTAGCCATTCAGGGAGAGCCTTGAAGGAGCCCTGAACTGGGAAAGAACAGCATGCAGAAGAAAGCGTCTGTGCTGTGAAGATCTGCAGCCATAAGAACACACCGAGGAGGTATGGACTTTAGCAATCTGAGAACAGCATGATGGGACTCTAGAGAAATAGAACAACAACAAGTGGTAGCTTTAGATTTGGAGCAATCCAGCAAAGCTTGCAAATTTCTTGCTGGGCACCACCCTCTTGGTCAGGGCGAGAGGCCAGAAATGGAGGCCATTTTCCATGGGGAAAACGAAGTCATTGGCCCAGGCTCTGGGTGTCAGATGAAAGGTGGCGTCTGGGGCTCTAAGGACTTGCAGGGTCCTAGTTGCTGGCAGCTTTCGTTCTGGAAGGATCCAGCAGAGTTTGTAGATTCCTGGCTTGGCACTGCCCTGCCTGCCAGGCAGAGTGGCCACAAATGAAGGCCATTTCCCATGGGAAAAACGAAGTCCTTTCCCCAGGGTCTCAGGAATATGTTCAAGGTGGCGTTTGAGGCTCTAAGTACTTCCAGGGCCCTAGTTGCTGCCAGCTTTTCTTTTGGAAAAATCCAGCAACGATTGCATCATTCTAGCTAGGCTCCCACTTTCTGCCAGGGTGAGTGGCTGCCAAGGGAGGCCATTTGCCATGGGAAAAAGAAGTCCTTTCCCCAGGGTCTGGGTGTCAGATGAAAGGTGGCCTTTGGGGTTCTGAGGACTTGTAGGGTAGTACTTACTGGCTAGAGTAGAGGAAATGGATTCTATTTGAATATCTGTCTAGAGGCTTTGCCCCACAGGTCCTGGTTGTCCTTGATGGGCTGCAGCTGTGAGCATTGAAGAGAACTGGGATAAAAGGGGGCGGCGTAGCCATTCAGGGAGAGCCTTGAAGGAGCCCTGAACTGGGAAAGAACAGCATGCAGAAGAAAGCGTCTGTGCTGTGAAGACCTGCAGCCATAAGAACACACCGAGGAGGTATGGACTTTAGCAATCTGAGAACAGCATGATGGGACTCTAGAGAAATAGAACAACAACAAGTGGCAGCTTTCGATTTGGAGCAATCCAGCAAAGCTTGCAAATTTCTTGCTGGGCACCACCCTCTTGGTCAGGGCGAGTGGCCAGAAATGGAGGCCATTTTCCATGGGGAAAACGAAGTCATTGGCCCAGGCTCTGGGTGTCAGATGACAGGTGGCATCTGGGGCTCTAAGGACTTGCAGGGTCCTAGTTGCTGGCAGCTTTCGTTCTGGAAGGATCCAGCAGAGTTTGTAGATTCCTGGCTTGGCACTGCCCTGCCTGCCAGGCCAAGTGGCCAGAAATGAAGGCCATTTTCCATGGGAAAAACGAAGTCCTTTCCCCAGGGTCTCAGGAATATGTTCAAGGTGGCGTTTGAGGCTCTAAGTACTTCCAGGGCCCTAGTTGCTGCCAGCTTTTCTTTTGGAAAAATCCAGCAACGATTGCATCATTCTAGCTAGGCTCCCACTTTCTGCCAGGGTGAGTGGCTGCCAAGGGAGGCCATTTGCCATGGGAAAAAGAAGTCCTTTCCCCAGGGTCTGGGTGTCAGATGAAAGGTGGCCTTTGGGGTTCTGAGGACTTGTAGGGTAGTACTTACTGGCTAGAGTAGAGGAAATGGATTCTATTTGAATATCTGTCCCACAGGTCCTGGTTGTCCTTGATGGGCTGCAGCTGTGAGCATTGAAGAGAACTGGGATAAAAGGGGGCGGCGTAGCCATTCAGGGAGAGCCTTGAAGGAGCCCTGAACTGGGAAAGAACAGCATGCAGAAGAAAGCGTCTGTGCTGTGAAGATCTGCAGCCATAAGAACACACCGAGGAGGTATGGACTTTAGCAATCTGAGAACAGCATGATGGGACTCTAGAGAAATAGAACAACAACAAGTGGTAGCTTTAGATTTGGAGCAATCCAGCAAAGCTTGCAAATTTCTTGCTGGGCACCACCCTCTTGGTCAGGGCGAGAGGCCAGAAATGGAGGCCATTTTCCATGGGGAAAACGAAGTCATTGGCCCAGGCTCTGGGTGTCAGATGAAAGGTGGCGTCTGGGGCTCTAAGGACTTGCAGGGTCCTAGTTGCTGGCAGCTTTCGTTCTGGAAGGATCCAGCAGAGTTTGTAGATTCCTGGCTTGGCACTGCCCTGCCTGCCAGGCCAAGTGGCCACAAATGAAGGCCATTTCCCATGGGAAAAACGAAGTCCTTTCCCCAGGGTCTCAGGAATATGTTCAAGGTGGCGTTTGAGGCTCTAAGTACTTCCAGGGCCCTAGTTGCTGCCAGCTTTTCTTTTGGAAAAATCCAGCAACGATTGCATCATTCTAGCTAGGCTCCCACTTTCTGCCAGGGTGAGTGGCTGCCAAGGGAGGCCATTTGCCATGGGAAAAAGAAGTCCTTTCCCCAGGGTCTGGGTGTCAGATGAAAGGTGGCCTTTGGGGTTCTGAGGACTTGTAGGGTAGTACTTACTGGCTAGAGTAGAGGAAATGGATTCTATTTGAATATCTGTCCCACAGGTCCTGGTTGTCCTTGATGGGCTGCAGCTGTGAGCATTGAAGAGAACTGGGATAAAAGGGGGCGGCGTAGCCATTCAGGGAGAGCCTTGAAGGAGCCCTGAACTGGGAAAGAACAGCATGCAGAAGAAAGCGTCTGTGCTGTGAAGATCTGCAGCCATAAGAACACACCGAGGAGGTATGGACTTTAGCAATCTGAGAACAGCATGATGGGACTCTAGAGAAATAGAACAACAACAAGTGGTAGCTTTAGATTTGGAGCAATCCAGCAAAGCTTGCAAATTTCTTGCTGGGCACCACCCTCTTGGTCAGGGCGAGAGGCCAGAAATGGAGGCCATTTTCCATGGGGAAAACGAAGTCATTGGCCCAGGCTCTGGGTGTCAGATGAAAGGTGGCGTCTGGGGCTCTAAGGACTTGCAGGGTCCTAGTTGCTGGCAGCTTTCGTTCTGGAAGGATCCAGCAGAGTTTGTAGATTCCTGGCTTGGCACTGCCCTGCCTGCCAGGCCAAGTGGCCACAAATGAAGGCCATTTCCCATGGGAAAAACGAAGTCCTTTCCCCAGGGTCTCAGGAATATGTTCAAGGTGGCGTTTGAGGCTCTAAGTACTTCCAGGGCCCTAGTTGCTGCCAGCTTTTCTTTTGGAAAAATCCAGCAACGATTGCATCATTCTAGCTAGGCTCCCACTTTCTGCCAGGGTGAGTGGCTGCCAAGGGAGGCCATTTGCCATGGGAAAAAGAAGTCCTTTCCCCAGGGTCTGGGTGTCAGATGAAAGGTGGCCTTTGGGGTTCTGAGGACTTGTAGGGTAGTACTTACTGGCTAGAGTAGAGGAAATGGATTCTATTTGAATATCTGTCCCACAGGTCCTGGTTGTCCTTGATGGGCTGCAGCTGTGAGCATTGAAGAGAACTGGGATAAAAGGGGGCGGCGTAGCCATTCAGGGAGAGCCTTGAAGGAGCCCTGAACTGGGAAAGAACAGCATGCAGAAGAAAGCGTCTGTGCTGTGAAGATCTGCAGCCATAAGAACACACCGAGGAGGTATGGACTTTAGCAATCTGAGAACAGCATGATGGGACTCTAGAGAAATAGAAGAACAACAAGTGGTAGCTTTAGATTTGGAGCAATCCAGCAAAGCTTGCAAATTTCTTGCTGGGCACCACCCTCTTGGTCAGGGCGAGTGGCCAGAAATGGAGGCCATTTTCCATGGGGAAAACGAAGTCATTGGCCCAGGCTCTGGGTGTCAGATGACTGGTGGCATCTGGGGCTGTAAGGACTTGCAGGGTCCTAGTTGCTGGCAGCTTTCGTTCTGGAAGGATCCAGCAGAGTTTGTAGATTCCTGGCTTGGCACTGCCCTGCCTGCCAGGCCAAGTGGCCACAAATGAAGGCCATTTCCCATGGGAAAAACGAAGTCCTTTCCCCAGGGTCTCAGGAATATGTTCAAGGTGGCGTTTGAGGCTCTAAGTACTTCCAGGGCCCTAGTTGCTGCCAGCTTTTCTTTTGGAAAAATCCAGCAACGATTGCATCATTCTAGCTAGGCTCCCACTTTCTGCCAGGGTGAGTGGCTGCCAAGGGAGGCCATTTGCCATGGGAAAAAGAAGTCCTTTCCCCAGGGTCTGGGTGTCAGATGAAAGGTGGCCTTTGGGGTTCTGAGGACTTGTAGGGTAGTACTTACTGGCTAGAGTAGAGGAAATGGATTCTATTTGAATATCTGTCTAGAGGCTTTGCCCCACAGGTCCTGGTTGTCCTTGATGGGCTGCAGCTGTGAGCATTGAAGAGAACTGGGATAAAAGGGGGCGGCGTAGCCATTCAGGGAGAGCCTTGAAGGAGCCCTGAACTGGGAAAGAACAGCATGCAGAAGAAAGCGTCTGTGCTGTGAAGATCTGCAGCCATAAGAACACACCGAGGAGGTATGGACTTTAGCAATCTGAGAACAGCATGATGGGACTCTAGAGAAATAGAAGAACAACAAGTGGTAGCTTTAGATTTGGAGCAATCCAGCAAAGCTTGCAAATTTCTTGCTGGGCACCACCCTCTTGGTCAGGGCGAGTGGCCAGAAATGGAGGCCATTTTCCATGGGGAAAACGAAGTCATTGGCCCAGGCTCTGGGTGTCAGATGACTGGTGGCATCTGGGGCTCTAAGGACTTGCAGGGTCCTAGTTGCTGGCAGCTTTCGTTCTGGAAGGATCCAGCAGAGTTTGTAGATTCCTGGCTTGGCACTGCCCTGCCTGCCAGGCAGAGTGGCCACAAATGAAGGCCATTTTCCATGGGAAAAACGAAGTCCTTTCCCCAGGGTCTCAGGAATATGTTCAAGGTGGCGTTTGAGGCTCTAAGTACTTCCAGGGCCCTAGTTGCTGGCAGCTTTTCTTTTGGAAAAATCCAGCAACGATTGCATCATTCTAGCTAGGCTCCCACTTTCTGCCAGGGTGAGTGGCTGCCAAGGGAGGCCATTTGCCATGGGAAAAAGAAGTCCTTTCCCCAGGGTCTGGGTGTCAGATGAAAGGTGGCCTTTGGGGTTCTGAGGACTTGTAGGGTAGTACTTACTGGCTAGAGTAGAGGAAATGGATTCTATTTGAATATCTGTCCCACAGGTCCTGGTTGTCCTTGATGGGCTGCAGCTGTGAGCATTGAAGAGAACTGGGATAAAAGGGGGCGGCGTAGCCATTCAGGGAGAGCCTTGAAGGAGCCCTGAACTGGGAAAGAACAGCATGCAGAAGAAAGCGTCTGTGCTGTGAAGATCTGCAGCCATAAGAACACACCGAGGAGGTATGGACTTTAGCAATCTGAGAACAGCATGATGGGACTCTAGAGAAATAGAACAACAACAAGTGGTAGCTTTAGATTTGGAGCAATCCAGCAAAGCTTGCAAATTTCTTGCTGGGCACCACCCTCTTGGTCAGGGCGAGTGGCCAGAAATGGAGGCCATTTTCCATGGGGAAAACGAAGTCATTGGCCCAGGCTCTGGGTGTCAGATGACTGGTGGCATCTGGGGCTGTAAGGACTTGCAGGGTCCTAGTTGCTGGCAGCTTTCGTTCTGGAAGGATCCAGCAGAGTTTGTAGATTCCTGGCTTGGCACTGCCCTGCCTGCCAGGCCAAGTGGCCACAAATGAAGGCCATTTCCCATGGGAAAAACGAAGTCCTTTCCCCAGGGTCTCAGGAATATGTTCAAGGTGGCGTTTGAGGCTCTAAGTACTTCCAGGGCCCTAGTTGCTGCCAGCTTTTCTTTTGGAAAAATCCAGCAACGATTGCATCATTCTAGCTAGGCTCCCACTTTCTGCCAGGGTGAGTGGCTGCCAAGGGAGGCCATTTGCCATGGGAAAAAGAAGTCCTTTCCCCAGGGTCTGGGTGTCAGATGAAAGGTGGCCTTTGGGGTTCTGAGGACTTGTAGGGTAGTACTTACTGGCTAGAGTAGAGGAAATGGATTCTATTTGAATATCTGTCTAGAGGCTTTGCCCCACAGGTCCTGGTTGTCCTTGATGGGCTGCAGCTGTGAGCATTGAAGAGAACTGGGATAAAAGGGGGCGGCGTAGCCATTCAGGGAGAGCCTTGAAGGAGCCCTGAACTGGGAAAGAACAGCATGCAGAAGAAAGCGTCTGTGCTGTGAAGATCTGCAGCCATAAGAACACACCGAGGAGGTATGGACTTTAGCAATCTGAGAACAGCATGATGGGACTCTAGAGAAATAGAACAACAACAAGTGGTAGCTTTAGATTTGGAGCAATCCAGCAAAGCTTGCAAATTTCTTGCTGGGCACCACCCTCTTGGTCAGGGCGAGTGGCCAGAAATGGAGGCCATTTTCCATGGGGAAAACGAAGTCATTGGCCCAGGCTCTGGGTGTCAGATGACTGGTGGCATCTGGGGCTGTAAGGACTTGCAGGGTCCTAGTTGCTGGCAGCTTTCGTTCTGGAAGGATCCAGCAGAGTTTGTAGATTCCTGGCTTGGCACTGCCCTGCCTGCCAGGCAGAGTGGCCACAAATGAAGGCCATTTTCCATGGGAAAAACGAAGTCCTTTCCCCAGGGTCTCAGGAATATGTTCAAGGTGGCGTTTGAGGCTCTAAGTACTTCCAGGGCCCTAGTTGCTGCCAGCTTTTCTTTTGGAAAAATCCAGCAACGATTGCATCATTCTAGCTAGGCTCCCACTTTCTGCCAGGGTGAGTGGCTGCCAAGGGAGGCCATTTGCCATGGGAAAAAGAAGTCCTTTCCCCAGGGTCTGGGTGTCAGATGAAAGGTGGCCTTTGGGGTTCTGAGGACTTGTAGGGTAGTACTTACTGGCTAGAGTAGAGGAAATGGATTCTATTTGAATATCTGTCCCACAGGTCCTGGTTGTCCTTGATGGGCTGCAGCTGTGAGCATTGAAGAGAACTGGGATAAAAGGGGGCGGCGTAGCCATTCAGGGAGAGCCTTGAAGGAGCCCTGAACTGGGAAAGAACAGCATGCAGAAGAAAGCGTCTGTGCTGTGAAGATCTGCAGCCATAAGAACACACCGAGGAGGTATGGACTTTAGCAATCTGAGAACAGCATGATGGGACTCTAGAGAAATAGAACAACAACAAGTGGTAGCTTTAGATTTGGAGCAATCCAGCAAAGCTTGCAAATTTCTTGCTGGGCACCACCCTCTTGGTCAGGGCGAGAGGCCAGAAATGGAGGCCATTTTCCATGGGGAAAACGAAGTCATTGGCCCAGGCTCTGGGTGTCAGATGAAAGGTGGCGTCTGGGGCTCTAAGGACTTGCAGGGTCCTAGTTGCTGGCAGCTTTCGTTCTGGAAGGATCCAGCAGAGTTTGTAGATTCCTGGCTTGGCACTGCCCTGCCTGCCAGGCCAAGTGGCCACAAATGAAGGCCATTTCCCATGGGAAAAACGAAGTCCTTTCCCCAGGGTCTCAGGAATATGTTCAAGGTGGCGTTTGAGGCTCTAAGTACTTCCAGGGCCCTAGTTGCTGCCAGCTTTTCTTTTGGAAAAATCCAGCAACGATTGCATCATTCTAGCTAGGCTCCCACTTTCTGCCAGGGTGAGTGGCTGCCAAGGGAGGCCATTTGCCATGGGAAAAAGAAGTCCTTTCCCCAGGGTCTGGGTGTCAGATGAAAGGTGGCCTTTGGGGTTCTGAGGACTTGTAGGGTAGTACTTACTGGCTAGAGTAGAGGAAATGGATTCTATTTGAATATCTGTCCCACAGGTCCTGGTTGTCCTTGATGGGCTGCAGCTGTGAGCATTGAAGAGAACTGGGATAAAAGGGGGCGGCGTAGCCATTCAGGGAGAGCCTTGAAGGAGCCCTGAACTGGGAAAGAACAGCATGCAGAAGAAAGCGTCTGTGCTGTGAAGATCTGCAGCCATAAGAACACACCGAGGAGGTATGGACTTTAGCAATCTGAGAACAGCATGATGGGACTCTAGAGAAATAGAAGAACAACAAGTGGTAGCTTTAGATTTGGAGCAATCCAGCAAAGCTTGCAAATTTCTTGCTGGGCACCACCCTCTTGGTCAGGGCGAGAGGCCAGAAATGGAGGCCATTTTCCATGGGGAAAACGAAGTCATTGGCCCAGGCTCTGGGTGTCAGATGAAAGGTGGCGTCTGGGGCTCTAAGGACTTGCAGGGTCCTAGTTGCTGGCAGCTTTCGTTCTGGAAGGATCCAGCAGAGTTTGTAGATTCCTGGCTTGGCACTGCCCTGCCTGCCAGGCCAAGTGGCCACAAATGAAGGCCATTTCCCATGGGAAAAACGAAGTCCTTTCCCCAGGGTCTCAGGAATATGTTCAAGGTGGCGTTTGAGGCTCTAAGTACTTCCAGGGCCCTAGTTGCTGCCAGCTTTTCTTTTGGAAAAATCCAGCAACGATTGCATCATTCTAGCTAGGCTCCCACTTTCTGCCAGGGTGAGTGGCTGCCAAGGGAGGCCATTTGCCATGGGAAAAAGAAGTCCTTTCCCCAGGGTCTGGGTGTCAGATGAAAGGTGGCCTTTGGGGTTCTGAGGACTTGTAGGGTAGTACTTACTGGCTAGAGTAGAGGAAATGGATTCTATTTGAATATCTGTCCCACAGGTCCTGGTTGTCCTTGATGGGCTGCAGCTGTGAGCATTGAAGAGAACTGGGATAAAAGGGGGCGGCGTAGCCATTCAGGGAGAGCCTTGAAGGAGCCCTGAACTGGGAAAGAACAGCATGCAGAAGAAAGCGTCTGTGCTGTGAAGATCTGCAGCCATAAGAACACACCGAGGAGGTATGGACTTTAGCAATCTGAGAACAGCATGATGGCACTCTAGAGAAATAGAAGAACAACAAGTGGTAGCTTTAGATTTGGAGCAATCCAGCAAAGCTTGCAAATTTCTTGCTGGGCACCACCCTCTTGGTCAGGGCGAGTGGCCAGAAATGGAGGCCATTTTCCATGGGGAAAACGAAGTCATTGGCCCAGGCTCTGGGTGTCAGATGACTGGTGGCATCTGGGGCTGTAAGGACTTGCAGGGTCCTAGTTGCTGGCAGCTTTCGTTCTGGAAGGATCCAGCAGAGTTTGTAGATTCCTGGCTTGGCACTGCCCTGCCTGCCAGGCCAAGTGGCCACAAATGAAGGCCATTTCCCATGGGAAAAACGAAGTCCTTTCCCCAGGGTCTCAGGAATATGTTCAAGGTGGCGTTTGAGGCTCTAAGTACTTCCAGGGCCCTAGTTGCTGCCAGCTTTTCTTTTGGAAAAATCCAGCAACGATTGCATCATTCTAGCTAGGCTCCCACTTTCTGCCAGGGTGAGTGGCTGCCAAGGGAGGCCATTTGCCATGGGAAAAAGAAGTCCTTTCCCCAGGGTCTGGGTGTCAGATGAAAGGTGGCCTTTGGGGTTCTGAGGACTTGTAGGGTAGTACTTACTGGCTAGAGTAGAGGAAATGGATTCTATTTGAATATCTGTCTAGAGGCTTTGCCCCACAGGTCCTGGTTGTCCTTGATGGGCTGCAGCTGTGAGCATTGAAGAGAACTGGGATAAAAGGGGGCGGCGTAGCCATTCAGGGAGAGCCTTGAAGGAGCCCTGAACTGGGAAAGAACAGCATGCAGAAGAAAGCGTCTGTGCTGTGAAGATCTGCAGCCATAAGAACACACCGAGGAGGTATGGACTTTAGCAATCTGAGAACAGCATGATGGGACTCTAGAGAAATAGAACAACAACAAGTGGTAGCTTTAGATTTGGAGCAATCCAGCAAAGCTTGCAAATTTCTTGCTGGGCACCACCCTCTTGGTCAGGGCGAGTGGCCAGAAATGGAGGCCATTTTCCATGGGGAAAACGAAGTCATTGGCCCAGGCTCTGGGTGTCAGATGACTGGTGGCATCTGGGGCTCTAAGGACTTGCAGGGTCCTAGTTGCTGGCAGCTTTCGTTCTGGAAGGATCCAGCAGAGTTTGTAGATTCCTGGCTTGGCACTGCCCTGCCTGCCAGGCCAAGTGGCCACAAATGAAGGCCATTTTCCATGGGAAAAACGAAGTCCTTTCCCCAGGGTCTCAGGAATATGTTCAAGGTGGCGTTTGAGGCTCTAAGTACTTCCAGGGCCCTAGTTGCTGGCAGCTTTTCTTTTGGAAAAATCCAGCAACGATTGCATCATTCTAGCTAGGCTCCCACTTTCTGCCAGGGTGAGTGGCTGCCAAGGGAGGCCATTTGCCATGGGAAAAAGAAGTCCTTTCCCCAGGGTCTGGGTGTCAGATGAAAGGTGGCCTTTGGGGTTCTGAGGACTTGTAGGGTAGTACTTACTGGCTAGAGTAGAGGAAATGGATTCTATTTGAATATCTGTCCCACAGGTCCTGGTTGTCCTTGATGGGCTGCAGCTGTGAGCATTGAAGAGAACTGGGATAAAAGGGGGCGGCTTAGCCATTCAGGGAGAGCCTTGAAGGAGCCCTGAACTGGGAAAGAACAGCATGCAGAAGAAAGCGTCTGTGCTGTGAAGATCTGCAGCCATAAGAACACACCGAGGAGGTATGGACTTTAGCAATCTGAGAACAGCATGATGGGACTCTAGAGAAATAGAACAACAACAAGTGGTAGCTTTAGATTTGGAGCAATCCAGCAAAGCTTGCAAATTTCTTGCTGGGCACCACCCTCTTGGTCAGGGCGAGAGGCCAGAAATGGAGGCCATTTTCCATGGGGAAAACGAAGTCATTGGCCCAGGCTCTGGGTGTCAGATGAAAGGTGGCGTCTGGGGCTCTAAGGACTTGCAGGGTCCTAGTTGCTGGCAGCTTTCGTTCTGGAAGGATCCAGCAGAGTTTGTAGATTCCTGGCTTGGCACTGCCCTGCCTGCCAGGCCAAGTGGCCACAAATGAAGGCCATTTCCCATGGGAAAAACGAAGTCCTTTCCCCAGGGTCTCAGGAATATGTTCAAGGTGGCGTTTGAGGCTCTAAGTACTTCCAGGGCCCTAGTTGCTGCCAGCTTTTCTTTTGGAAAAATCCAGCAACGATTGCATCATTCTAGCTAGGCTCCCACTTTCTGCCAGGGTGAGTGGCTGCCAAGGGAGGCCATTTGCCATGGGAAAAAGAAGTCCTTTCCCCAGGGTCTGGGTGTCAGATGAAAGGTGGCCTTTGGGGTTCTGAGGACTTGTAGGGTAGTACTTACTGGCTAGAGTAGAGGAAATGGATTCTATTTGAATATCTGTCTAGAGGCTTTGCCCCACAGGTCCTGGTTGTCCTTGATGGGCTGCAGCTGTGAGCATTGAAGAGAACTGGGATAAAAGGGGGCGGCGTAGCCATTCAGGGAGAGCCTTGAAGGAGCCCTGAACTGGGAAAGAACAGCATGCAGAAGAAAGCGTCTGTGCTGTGAAGATCTGCAGCCATAAGAACACACCGAGGAGGTATGGACTTTAGCAATCTGAGAACAGCATGATGGGACTCTAGAGAAATAGAACAACAACAAGTGGTAGCTTTAGATTTGGAGCAATCCAGCAAAGCTTGCAAATTTCTTGCTGGGCACCACCCTCTTGGTCAGGGCGAGTGGCCAGAAATGGAGGCCATTTTCCATGGGGAAAACGAAGTCATTGGCCCAGGCTCTGGGTGTCAGATGACTGGTGGCATCTGGGGCTCTAAGGACTTGCAGGGTCCTAGTTGCTGGCAGCTTTCGTTCTGGAAGGATCCAGCAGAGTTTGTAGATTCCTGGCTTGGCACTGCCCTGCCTGCCAGGCAGAGTGGCCACAAATGAAGGCCATTTTCCATGGGAAAAACGAAGTCCTTTCCCCAGGGTCTCAGGAATATGTTCAAGGTGGCGTTTGAGGCTCTAAGTACTTCCAGGGCCCTAGTTGCTGCCAGCTTTTCTTTTGGAAAAATCCAGCAACGATTGCATCATTCTAGCTAGGCTCCCACTTTCTGCCAGGGTGAGTGGCTGCCAAGGGAGGCCATTTGCCATGGGAAAAAGAAGTCCTTTCCCCAGGGTCTGGGTGTCAGATGAAAGGTGGCCTTTGGGGTTCTGAGGACTTGTAGGGTAGTACTTACTGGCTAGAGTAGAGGAAATGGATTCTATTTGAATATCTGTCCCACAGGTCCTGGTTGTCCTTGATGGGCTGCAGCTGTGAGCATTGAAGAGAACTGGGATAAAAGGGGGCGGCGTAGCCATTCAGGGAGAGCCTTGAAGGAGCCCTGAACTGGGAAAGAACAGCATGCAGAAGAAAGCGTCTGTGCTGTGAAGATCTGCAGCCATAAGAACACACCGAGGAGGTATGGACTTTAGCAATCTGAGAACAGCATGATGGGACTCTAGAGAAATAGAACAACAACAAGTGGTAGCTTTAGATTTGGAGCAATCCAGCAAAGCTTGCAAATTTCTTGCTGGGCACCACCCTCTTGGTCAGGGCGAGAGGCCAGAAATGGAGGCCATTTTCCATGGGGAAAACGAAGTCATTGGCCCAGGCTCTGGGTGTCAGATGAAAGGTGGCGTCTGGGGCTCTAAGGACTTGCAGGGTCCTAGTTGCTGGCAGCTTTCGTTCTGGAAGGATCCAGCATAGTTTGTAGATTCCTGGCTTGGCACTGCCCTGCCTGCCAGGCCAAGTGGCCACAAATGAAGGCCATTTCCCATGGGAAAAACGAAGTCCTTTCCCCAGGGTCTCAGGAATATGTTCAAGGTGGCGTTTGAGGCTCTAAGTACTTCCAGGGCCCTAGTTGCTGCCAGCTTTTCTTTTGGAAAAATCCAGCAACGATTGCATCATTCTAGCTAGGCTCCCACTTTCTGCCAGGGTGAGTGGCTGCCAAGGGAGGCCATTTGCCATGGGAAAAAGAAGTCCTTTCCCCAGGGTCTGGGTGTCAGATGAAAGGTGGCCTTTGGGGTTCTGAGGACTTGTAGGGTAGTACTTACTGGCTAGAGTAGAGGAAATGGATTCTATTTGAATATCTGTCCCACAGGTCCTGGTTGTCCTTGATGGGCTGCAGCTGTGAGCATTGAAGAGAACTGGGATAAAAGGGGGCGGCGTAGCCATTCAGGGAGAGCCTTGAAGGAGCCCTGAACTGGGAAAGAACAGCATGCAGAAGAAAGCGTCTGTGCTGTGAAGATCTGCAGCCATAAGAACACACCGAGGAGGTATGGACTTTAGCAATCTGAGAACAGCATGATGGGACTCTAGAGAAATAGAACAACAACAAGTGGTAGCTTTAGATTTGGAGCAATCCAGCAAAGCTTGCAAATTTCTTGCTGGGCACCACCCTCTTGGTCAGGGCGAGTGGCCAGAAATGGAGGCCATTTTCCATGGGGAAAACGAAGTCATTGGCCCAGGCTCTGGGTGTCAGATGACTGGTGGCATCTGGGGCTCTAAGGACTTGCAGGGTCCTAGTTGCTGGCAGCTTTCGTTCTGGAAGGATCCAGCAGAGTTTGTAGATTCCTGGCTTGGCACTGCCCTGCCTGCCAGGCCAAGTGGCCACAAATGAAGGCCATTTCCCATGGGAAAAACGAAGTCCTTTCCCCAGGGTCTCAGGAATATGTTCAAGGTGGCGTTTGAGGCTCTAAGTACTTCCAGGGCCCTAGTTGCTGGCAGCTTTTCTTTTGGAAAAATCCAGCAACGATTGCATCATTCTAGCTAGGCTCCCACTTTCTGCCAGGGTGAGTGGCTGCCAAGGGAGGCCATTTGCCATGGGAAAAAGAAGTCCTTTCCCCAGGGTCTGGGTGTCAGATGAAAGGTGGCCTTTGGGGTTCTGAGGACTTGTAGGGTAGTACTTACTGGCTAGAGTAGAGGAAATGGATTCTATTTGAATATCTGTCTAGAGGCTTTGCCCCACAGGTCCTGGTTGTCCTTGATGGGCTGCAGCTGTGAGCATTGAAGAGAACTGGGATAAAAGGGGGCGGCGTAGCCATTCAGGGAGAGCCTTGAAGGAGCCCTGAACTGGGAAAGAACAGCATGCAGAAGAAAGCGTCTGTGCTGTGAAGATCTGCAGCCATAAGAACACACCGAGGAGGTATGGACTTTAGCAATCTGAGAACAGCATGATGGGACTCTAGAGAAATAGAACAACAACAAGTGGTAGCTTTAGATTTGGAGCAATCCAGCAAAGCTTGCAAATTTCTTGCTGGGCACCACCCTCTTGGTCAGGGCGAGTGGCCAGAAATGGAGGCCATTTTCCATGGGGAAAACGAAGTCATTGGCCCAGGCTCTGGGTGTCAGATGACTGGTGGCATCTGGGGCTCTAAGGACTTGCAGGGTCCTAGTTGCTGGCAGCTTTCGTTCTGGAAGGATCCAGCAGAGTTTGTAGATTCCTGGCTTGGCACTGCCCTGCCTGCCAGGCAGAGTGGCCACAAATGAAGGCCATTTTCCATGGGAAAAACGAAGTCCTTTCCCCAGGGTCTCAGGAATATGTTCAAGGTGGCGTTTGAGGCTCTAAGTACTTCCAGGGCCCTAGTTGCTGCCAGCTTTTCTTTTGGAAAAATCCAGCAACGATTGCATCATTCTAGCTAGGCTCCCACTTTCTGCCAGGGTGAGTGGCTGCCAAGGGAGGCCATTTGCCATGGGAAAAAGAAGTCCTTTCCCCAGGGTCTGGGTGTCAGATGAAAGGTGGCCTTTGGGGTTCTGAGGACTTGTAGGGTAGTACTTACTGGCTAGAGTAGAGGAAATGGATTCTATTTGAATATCTGTCCCACAGGTCCTGGTTGTCCTTGATGGGCTGCAGCTGTGAGCATTGAAGAGAACTGGGATAAAAGGGGGCGGCTTAGCCATTCAGGGAGAGCCTTGAAGGAGCCCTGAACTGGGAAAGAACAGCATGCAGAAGAAAGCGTCTGTGCTGTGAAGATCTGCAGCCATAAGAACACACCGAGGAGGTATGGACTTTAGCAATCTGAGAACAGCATGATGGGACTCTAGAGAAATAGAACAACAACAAGTGGTAGCTTTAGATTTGGAGCAATCCAGCAAAGCTTGCAAATTTCTTGCTGGGCACCACCCTCTTGGTCAGGGCGAGTGGCCAGAAATGGAGGCCATTTTCCATGGGGAAAACGAAGTCATTGGCCCAGGCTCTGGGTGTCAGATGACTGGTGGCATCTGGGGCTGTAAGGACTTGCAGGGTCCTAGTTGCTGGCAGCTTTCGTTCTGGAAGGATCCAGCAGAGTTTGTAGATTCCTGGCTTGGCACTGCCCTGCCTGCCAGGCCAAGTGGCCACAAATGAAGGCCATTTCCCATGGGAAAAACGAAGTCCTTTCCCCAGGGTCTCAGGAATATGTTCAAGGTGGCGTTTGAGGCTCTAAGTACTTCCAGGGCCCTAGTTGCTGCCAGCTTTTCTTTTGGAAAAATCCAGCAACGATTGCATCATTCTAGCTAGGCTCCCACTTTCTGCCAGGGTGAGTGGCTGCCAAGGGAGGCCATTTGCCATGGGAAAAAGAAGTCCTTTCCCCAGGGTCTGGGTGTCAGATGAAAGGTGGCCTTTGGGGTTCTGAGGACTTGTAGGGTAGTACTTACTGGCTAGAGTAGAGGAAATGGATTCTATTTGAATATCTGTCCCACAGGTCCTGGTTGTCCTTGATGGGCTGCAGCTGTGAGCATTGAAGAGAACTGGGATAAAAGGGGGCGGCGTAGCCATTCAGGGAGAGCCTTGAAGGAGCCCTGAACTGGGAAAGAACAGCATGCAGAAGAAAGCGTCTGTGCTGTGAAGATCTGCAGCCATAAGAACACACCGAGGAGGTATGGACTTTAGCAATCTGAGAACAGCATGATGGGACTCTAGAGAAATAGAACAACAACAAGTGGTAGCTTTAGATTTGGAGCAATCCAGCAAAGCTTGCAAATTTCTTGCTGGGCACCACCCTCTTGGTCAGGGCGAGTGGCCAGAAATGGAGGCCATTTTCCATGGGGAAAACGAAGTCATTGGCCCAGGCTCTGGGTGTCAGATGAAAGGTGGCGTCTGGGGCTCTAAGGACTTGCAGGGTCCTAGTTGCTGGCAGCTTTCGTTCTGGAAGGATCCAGCATAGTTTGTAGATTCCTGGCTTGGCACTGCCCTGCCTGCCAGGCCAAGTGGCCACAAATGAAGGCCATTTCCCATGGGAAAAACGAAGTCCTTTCCCCAGGGTCTCAGGAATATGTTCAAGGTGGCGTTTGAGGCTCTAAGTACTTCCAGGGCCCTAGTTGCTGCCAGCTTTTCTTTTGGAAAAATCCAGCAACGATTGCATCATTCTAGCTAGGCTCCCACTTTCTGCCAGGGTGAGTGGCTGCCAAGGGAGGCCATTTGCCATGGGAAAAAGAAGTCCTTTCCCCAGGGTCTGGGTGTCAGATGAAAGGTGGCCTTTGGGGTTCTGAGGACTTGTAGGGTAGTACTTACTGGCTAGAGTAGAGGAAATGGATTCTATTTGAATATCTGTCTAGAGGCTTTGCCCCACAGGTCCTGGTTGTCCTTGATGGGCTGCAGCTGTGAGCATTGAAGAGAACTGGGATAAAAGGGGGCGGCGTAGCCATTCAGGGAGAGCCTTGAAGGAGCCCTGAACTGGGAAAGAACAGCATGCAGAAGAAAGCGTCTGTGCTGTGAAGATCTGCAGCCATAAGAACACACCGAGGAGGTATGGACTTTAGCAATCTGAGAACAGCATGATGGGACTCTAGAGAAATAGAACAACAACAAGTGGTAGCTTTAGATTTGGAGCAATCCAGCAAAGCTTGCAAATTTCTTGCTGGGCACCACCCTCTTGGTCAGGGCGAGTGGCCAGAAATGGAGGCCATTTTCCATGGGGAAAAACGAAGTCATTGGCCCAGGCTCTGGGTGTCAGATGACAGGTGGCATCTGGGGCTCTAAGGACTTGCAGGGTCCTAGTTGCTGGCAGCTTTCGTTCTGGAAGGATCCAGCAGAGTTTGTAGATTCCTGGCTTGGCACTGCCCTGCCTGCCAGGCAGAGTGGCCACAAATGAAGGCCATTTTCCATGGGAAAAACGAAGTCCTTTCCCCAGGGTCTCAGGAATATGTTCAAGGTGGCGTTTGAGGCTCTAAGTACTTCCAGGGCCCTAGTTGCTGCCAGCTTTTCTTTTGGAAAAATCCAGCAACGATTGCATCATTCTAGCTAGGCTCCCACTTTCTGCCAGGGTGAGTGGCTGCCAAGGGAGGCCATTTGCCATGGGAAAAAGAAGTCCTTTCCCCAGGGTCTGGGTGTCAGATGAAAGGTGGCCTTTGGGGTTCTGAGGACTTGTAGGGTAGTACTTACTGGCTAGAGTAGAGGAAATGGATTCTATTTGAATATCTGTCCCACAGGTCCTGGTTGTCCTTGATGGGCTGCAGCTGTGAGCATTGAAGAGAACTGGGATAAAAGGGGGCGGCGTAGCCATTCAGGGAGAGCCTTGAAGGAGCCCTGAACTGGGAAAGAACAGCATGCAGAAGAAAGCGTCTGTGCTGTGAAGATCTGCAGCCATAAGAACACACCGAGGAGGTATGGACTTTAGCAATCTGAGAACAGCATGATGGGACTCTAGAGAAATAGAACAACAACAAGTGGCAGCTTTCGATTTGGAGCAATCCAGCAAAGCTTGCAAATTTCTTGCTGGGCACCACCCTCTTGGTCAGGGCGAGTGGCCAGAAATGGAGGCCATTTTCCATGGGGAAAACGAAGTCATTGGCCCAGGCTCTGGGTGTCAGATGACTGGTGGCATCTGGGGCTGTAAGGACTTGCAGGGTCCTAGTTGCTGGCAGCTTTCGTTCTGGAAGGATCCAGCAGAGTTTGTAGATTCCTGGCTTGGCACTGCCCTGCCTGCCAGGCAGAGTGGCCACAAATGAAGGCCATTTTCCATGGGAAAAACGAAGTCCTTTCCCCAGGGTCTCAGTAATATGTTCAAGGTGGCGTTTGAGGCTCTAAGTACTTCCAGGGCCCTAGTTGCTGCCAGCTTTTCTTTTGGAAAAATCCAGCAACGATTGCATCATTCTAGCTAGGCTCCCACTTTCTGCCAGGGTGAGTGGCTGCCAAGGGAGGCCATTTGCCATGGGAAAAAGAAGTCCTTTCCCCAGGGTCTGGGTGTCAGATGAAAGGTGGCCTTTGGGGTTCTGAGGACTTGTAGGGTAGTACTTACTGGCTAGAGTAGAGGAAATGGATTCTATTTGAATATCTGTCCCACAGGTCCTGGTTGTCCTTGATGGGCTGCAGCTGTGAGCATTGAAGAGAACTGGGATAAAAGGGGGCGGCGTAGCCATTCAGGGAGAGCCTTGAAGGAGCCCTGAACTGGGAAAGAACAGCATGCAGAAGAAAGCGTCTGTGCTGTGAAGATCTGCAGCCATAAGAACACACCGAGGAGGTATGGACTTTAGCAATCTGAGAACAGCATGATGGGACTCTAGAGAAATAGAACAACAACAAGTGGTAGCTTTAGATTTGGAGCAATCCAGCAAAGCTTGCAAATTTCTTGCTGGGCACCACCCTCTTGGTCAGGGCGAGTGGCCAGAAATGGAGGCCATTTTCCATGGGGAAAACGAAGTCATTGGCCCAGGCTCTGGGTGTCAGATGACTGGTGGCATCTGGGGCTGTAAGGACTTGCAGGGTCCTAGTTGCTGGCAGCTTTCGTTCTGGAAGGATCCAGCACAGTTTGTAGATTCCTGGCTTGGCACTGCCCTGCCTGCCAGGCAGAGTGGCCAGAAATGAAGGCCATTTTCCATGGGAAAAACGAAGTCCTTTCCCCAGGGTCTCAGGAATATGTTCAAGGTGGCGTTTGAGGCTCTAAGTACTTCCAGGGCCCTAGTTGCTGGCAGCTTTTCTTTTGGAAAAATCCAGCAACGATTGCATCATTCTAGCTAGGCTCCCACTTTCTGCCAGGGTGAGTGGCTGCCAAGGGAGGCCATTTGCCATGGGAAAAAGAAGTCCTTTCCCCAGGGTCTGGGTGTCAGATGAAAGGTGGCCTTTGGGGTTCTGAGGACTTGTAGGGTAGTACTTACTGGCTAGAGTAGAGGAAATGGATTCTATTTGAATATCTGTCTAGAGGCTTTGCCCCACAGGTCCTGGTTGTCCTTGATGGGCTGCAGCTGTGAGCATTGAAGAGAACTGGGATAAAAGGGGGCGGCGTAGCCATTCAGGGAGAGCCTTGAAGGAGCCCTGAACTGGGAAAGAACAGCATGCAGAAGAAAGCGTCTGTGCTGTGAAGATCTGCAGCCATAAGAACACACCGAGGAGGTATGGACTTTAGCAATCTGAGAACAGCATGATGGGACTCTAGAGAAATAGAACAACAACAAGTGGTAGCTTTCGATTTGGAGCAATCCAGCAAAGCTTGCAAATTTCTTGCTGGGCACCACCCTCTTGGTCAGGGCGAGTGGCCAGAAATGGAGGCCATTTTCCATGGGGAAAACGAAGTCATTGGCCCAGGCTCTGGGTGTCAGATGACTGGTGGCATCTGGGGCTCTAAGGACTTGCAGGGTCCTAGTTGCTGGCAGCTTTCGTTCTGGAAGGATCCAGCAGAGTTTGTAGATTCCTGGCTTGGCACTGCCCTGCCTGCCAGGCCGAGTGGCCAGAAATGAAGGCCATTTTCCATGGGAAAAACGAAGTCCTTTCCCCAGGGTCTCAGGAATATGTTCAAGGTGGCGTTTGAGGCTCTAAGTACTTCCAGGGCCCTAGTTGCTGCCAGCTTTTCTTTTGGAAAAATCCAGCAACGATTGCATCATTCTAGCTAGGCTCCCACTTTCTGCCAGGGTGAGTGGCTGCCAAGGGAGGCCATTTGCCATGGGAAAAAGAAGTCCTTTCCCCAGGGTCTGGGTGTCAGATGAAAGGTGGCCTTTGGGGTTCTGAGGACTTGTAGGGTAGTACTTACTGGCTAGAGTAGAGGAAATGGATTCTATTTGAATATCTGTCCCACAGGTCCTGGTTGTCCTTGATGGGCTGCAGCTGTGAGCATTGAAGAGAACTGGGATAAAAGGGGGCGGCGTAGCCATTCAGGGAGAGCCTTGAAGGAGCCCTGAACTGGGAAAGAACAGCATGCAGAAGAAAGCGTCTGTGCTGTGAAGATCTGCAGCCATAAGAACACACCGAGGAGGTATGGACTTTAGCAATCTGAGAACAGCATGATGGGACTCTAGAGAAATAGAACAACAACAAGTGGTAGCTTTAGATTTGGAGCAATCCAGCAAAGCTTGCAAATTTCTTGCTGGGCACCACCCTCTTGGTCAGGGCGAGTGGCCAGAAATGGAGGCCATTTTCCATGGGGAAAACGAAGTCATTGGCCCAGGCTCTGGGTGTCAGATGACTGGTGGCATCTGGGGCTCTAAGGATCTTGCAGGGTCCTAGTTGCTGGCAGCTTTCGTTCTGGAAGGATCCAGCAGAGTTTGTAGATTCCTGGCTTGGCACTGCCCTGCCTGCCAGGCAGAGTGGCCACAAATGAAGGCCATTTTCCATGGGAAAAACGAAGTCCTTTCCCCAGGGTCTCAGGAATATGTTCAAGGTGGCGTTTGAGGCTCTAAGTACTTCCAGGGCCCTAGTTGCTGCCAGCTTTTCTTTTGGAAAAATCCAGCAACGATTGCATCATTCTAGCTAGGCTCCCACTTTCTGCCAGGGTGAGTGGCTGCCAAGGGAGGCCATTTGCCATGGGAAAAAGAAGTCCTTTCCCCAGGGTCTGGGTGTCAGATGAAAGGTGGCCTTTGGGGTTCTGAGGACTTGTAGGGTAGTACTTACTGGCTAGAGTAGAGGAAATGGATTCTATTTGAATATCTGTCCCACAGGTCCTGGTTGTCCTTGATGGGCTGCAGCTGTGAGCATTGAAGAGAACTGGGATAAAAGGGGGCGGCTTAGCCATTCAGGGAGAGCCTTGAAGGAGCCCTGAACTGGGAAAGAACAGCATGCAGAAGAAAGCGTCTGTGCTGTGAAGATCTGCAGCCATAAGAAACACACCGAGGAGGTATGGACTTTAGCAATCTGAGAACAGCATGATGGGACTCTAGAGAAATAGAACAACAACAAGTGGTAGCTTTAGATTTGGAGCAATCCAGCAAAGCTTGCAAATTTCTTGCTGGGCACCACCCTCTTGGTCAGGGCGAGTGGCCAGAAATGGAGGCCATTTTCCATGGGGAAAACGAAGTCATTGGCCCAGGCTCTGGGTGTCAGATGACTGGTGGCATCTGGGGCTGTAAGGACTTGCAGGGTCCTAGTTGCTGGCAGCTTTCGTTCTGGAAGGATCCAGCAGAGTTTGTAGATTCCTGGCTTGGCACTGCCCTGCCTGCCAGGCCAAGTGGCCACAAATGAAGGCCATTTTCCATGGGAAAAACGAAGTCCTTTCCCCAGGGTCTCAGGAATATGTTCAAGGTGGCGTTTGAGGCTCTAAGTACTTCCAGGGCCCTAGTTGCTGGCAGCTTTTCTTTTGGAAAAAATCCAGCAACGATTGCATCATTCTAGCTAGGCTCCCACTTTCTGCCAGGGTGAGTGGCTGCCAAGGGAGGCCATTTGCCATGGAAAAAAGAAGTCCTTTCCCCAGGGTCTGGGTGTCAGATGAAAGGTGGCCTTTGGGGTTCTGAGGACTTGTAGGGTAGTACTTACTGGCTAGAGTAGAGGAAATGGATTCTATTTGAATATCTGTCTAGAGGCTTTGCCCCACAGGTCCTGGTTGTCCTTGATGGGCTGCAGCTGTGAGCATTGAAGAGAACTGGGATAAAAGGGGGGCGGCGTAGCCATTCAGGGAGAGCCTTGAAGGAGCCCTGAACTGGGAAAGAACAGCATGCAGAAGAAAGCGTCTGTGCTGTGAAGATCTGCAGCCATAAGAACACACCGAGGAGGTATGGACTTTAGCAATCTGAGAACAGCATGATGGGACTCTAGAGAAATAGAACAACAACAAGTGGCAGCTTTAGATTTGGAGCAATCCAGCAAAGCTTGCAAATTTCTTGCTGGGCACCACCCTCTTGGTCAGGGCGAGTGGCCAGAAATGGAGGCCATTTTCCATGGGGAAAACGAAGTCATTGGCCCAGGCTCTGGGTGTCAGATGAAAGGTGGCGTCTGGGGCTCTAAGGACTTGCAGGGTCCTAGTTGCTGGCAGCTTTCGTTCTGGAAGGATCCAGCATAGTTTGTAGATTCCTGGCTTGGCACTGCCCTGCCTGCCAGGCCAAGTGGCCACAAATGAAGGCCATTTCCCATGGGAAAAACGAAGTCCTTTCCCCAGGGTCTCAGGAATATGTTCAAGGTGGCGTTTTGAGGCTCTAAGTACTTCCAGGGCCTAGTTGCTGCCAGCTTTTCTTTTGGAAAAATCCAGCAACGATTGCATCATTCTAGCTAGGCTCCCACTTTCTGCCAGGGTGAGTGGCTGCCAAGGAGGCCCATTTGCCATGGGAAAAAGAAGTCCTTTCCCCAGGGTCTGGGTGTCAGATGAAAGGTGGCCTTTGGGGTTCTGAGGACTTGTAGGGTAGTACTTACTGGCTAGAGTAGAGGAAATGGATTCTATTTGAATATCTGTCCCACAGGTCCTGGTTGTCCTTGATGGGCTGCAGCTGTGAGCATTGAAGAGAACTGGGATAAAAGGGGGCGGCGTAGCCATTCAGGGAGAGCCTTGAAGAGCCCTGAACTGGGAAAGAACAGCATGCAGAAGAAAGCGTCTGTGCTGTGAAGATCTGCAGCCATAAGAACACACCGAGGAGGTATGGACTTTAGCAATCTGAGAAACAGCATGATGGGACTCTAGAGAAATAGAACAACAACAAGTGGTAGCTTTAGATTTGGAGCAATCCAGCAAAGCTTGCAAATTTCTTGCTG